>QRDG01001923.1:197832-235503 GCA_012064385.1 Puccinellia tenuiflora
CCTCTGTATGACATGTCGTGCATAGCACCTGTCGGTCACGCATGACTTGCATGTCGCGTCTGTAAAAGACGTCGTGTGTAGCACCTGCCAAACCGGATCGAAGCCGATCTCGAATTAGAGGTGCGTCACATACTGCCGCCAGCCTCAAAACTCCGTGATCCAAGAAGAAGACGTCATAACAACCATCGACCTCGACACATAAAGTTGAAACCATCACCATATCGAAGATCAAGCCACCATGCAGTTCACACGACCATGGTGTCTACCATCCTCGAAGAGCAAGGTCATTGTCTCTGAATCAAATACGACGTGTGTGGCATGCAACCATTGTCACTGGGTTGTTGCAGCGAGACCGCCATCGTGAGGATGTCGGCAGATCTAAAAGACACCCACGATCCACCACGCCCGTCCCTTCCTCGCCTCTAAATCCCATGGCCATGATGTGAGAGTCATTGCACCTCCACGCATCACTGTCCTGCATCATTCTAGAATCTCAATACGACACCTCCAACCACTGTCGAACTACAGAAGATCATTGCCGCCACCCAGACTTGTCGTGCTGCAAACGTGGAAGAATATCTCGAGAAGATCTCACGACCTTTGGCTAGTTCCTCAATGAAAGCGTGAGCAGACCAGATGAAAGAGCATGGTTGCCCCCATGTCTGGTTTTGGTAATTAATGACAATCTCTATGGACTAATGTTTGTATTGAGCTATACTTGTAGGTGTGTCCATAAGCAATGGTTGATCTCCATGTGTTGGAGTCAAGGCTAAGGGAAGAAGAATATTTGTTGATCAAGGCTAAGTGCAAGTTGATCAACACTCAAGGCTAGTGATGTATCATGAGGGATCATATGATCTCGTGGTATTTCTCCATGAGCATGCAATGAAAGACAGATCCTATGTAGCCCATGGAGGATGGCGTCTAGTGGTATTCGCCATCAAGGTTGTGTGGTGAAGATAATGACCATGTGAAGATATGCCGAAGAAGAGGTTCTCCCATCTTGGTGTATGGGGGAGCAATATGAGAGTCTTCACCGAGCGGAGCGCAATCAAAAAGGTGGTCCAACTTGAGGGAGTCAAGATCGTCATCATCTAGCTCAAGTGGATTATGCGCAAGGCAAAGGTATGATCTTGATAGGTTTTCTATTTTAACGGTCTCATGATGTTAGTTGAGAGACCGGGTTATAGGATAGATAACCGTACTACCAAGAGGGGCTCTCAAGTGAGTAACTTGATCGCATCTTTGTGAAGAGCTGAAACCTTTGCATTCTTGGCATATCATCTTTCTTGGTTTTTATTTGGAATTTATCCTTGTGAGAATTTAGAGCTTGTGTTCATCTCCATACCAAGCTCTTGATCATAAAAAATGGATTTCATATGCATATCTTGTTACGTTTTTTATGTTGGAGGTTTTACCAGCTTATCCTTTCTAGAGAGGTGAAACTCTCTCCTTGTGGTTTCCTCATAACATGATGACTATGATGTGTATATGCATGATCTTGTAGGGCTTGTGATTATCTTCGAAACAAGCCCAAGATCATAGAAAACGGAGTCTTAATGAAAAACTTGTTGGCTTTTTATGTTAGAGGATTTACCGGTTGCTCTTTTTTAGAGAAGGTTTACCTTTCTACATTTGTTTTTATTCTCCCTTGTTGGACTATGATGTTTCTCTCTATAATCTTGGAGTGCTCGTTGTTGTGATACGAACAAGCCCAAAACATCGAAAACGGAGTCCGGATGATCAAGATATGTTCGTTTTCGTGTTGGGTGTTCCTGCAGTTTTTTGGCCAGCCTAGGTCGGTCCCAAGGCCGGGCACAAGGCCGGCCGCCTCGAGCACCTGGCTGTCCTCGGAAGTTGGCAAGGCCAGGACCAAGGCCGGGCACAAGGCCGGCCGCCTCGGGCACCTGGCCAGCCTCGAAAGCTGGGAAGGCCGGGCCAAGGCCGGGAACAAGGCCGGCCAGTCTGCTCCCAAGCCTGCCTCCATGTTTCCAGGCCGGCCTTGTCGGGCCCAAGGCTGGGCTCACGGGGAGATAGGATAATGCTTCAACGGTTAGTTTTTGGGGGAACCTATTTAAGGGGCCTTCTTCCCCAATGGTTCCCCAACTAAGGCAGCACGTTTTTTTCTCTCTCTCTCTCCCACCATTGTTGACCTTGGAAATCTTGCCCCTCTCTCAATCCCTCATATGATTCTTGCATATCTTTGAGGGAAAAGTGTGAGGAGATCTAGATCTACATTTACACCAATCAATCTCTCCTCTAAGTGAGGGGAACCTAGTGGATCTAGTTCTTGGAATTCTTTTGTGGTTCTTCTCTTTGTTCTTCCTCTCTTATTCCCCCATAAGATTTGTTGCTTTGTTGGAATTTGAGAGTGAAGGATTTGAGCACTTGTGCTCTTGCCATTGCATTAGTTGCATCGGTTTGTGCTCCCCACAAAGATTCGTGGAAGTGAAGTTTGAGAGCTTGTTACTCTTGGGTCTTTGGACCCTAGACGGTGTTGTGGTGATTTGGGAGCCCCCGATTGAGTTGTGGGTGTGTGCCTCAAGAACTATGTAAAGGCTCCGGATTCCACCTTGAAGAATTCCGATAGTAGAAGGTGAACCGAGCATTTGTGGTGAGGTTTGTCGGAGAATAGGTTGAGGCCTTTGTGGCGTTGAGTAGGCATGTTGTGGCGAGATCACACCCCTCCAACGAGACGTACTCCCTTAACAAGGAGGAACTCGGGAATACATCTTCGTCTCCGCGTTCCTTGGTTAATTCTATACCCGAGCTCTTTACTTATGCAATTTACATTGTGATAGCTTTCGTGCTTTTAGTATTATATCTTGCTAACACCTTGTTATTATCTTGCTTAGCATAAGTTGTTGGTGCACATAGGTGAACCTAGTATATTAGGTTTTGTATGCTTCATAAATTAAACGATAGTTTTATTTCGTATTTATCAAGCCCTAATCGTAAAAGTTTTAAATCGCCTATTCACCCCCCCTCTAGGTGACATCCTTGTCCTTTGAATTTGTATCAGAGCAAGGGCTCTCCTTATTAGGCTTTACCGCCTAGAGAGTAAAGATGTCGTTTAGAGAATTAGTGCACGATCCCACTTTTATATTCGATGGCACAAATTTTGATGTTTGGAAAACTCTCATGCTTAGTCACTTTCGGGTCTTGGACCCCAATATTGAGCGTATCATAGATACTCCCTCCGGTCCGAAAAAAGTGTCGTGACAGCACATTTTGCAAAAATGCCCTCGTGTTTGTTGTTTGATCAATTCGCAGTCCGTCCATCCCACACACGCAGTCGTCGCCGTCTCTCTGCTCCCACTCCCGCACTCCTCTCTCTGCCCGCCGCTGCGCTCCCCATCGTGCTCCCCTCACCTCGCCGCTCCGCTCTCCCTCTCTCTGCTCGCCGCCGCGCTCCCCTCTGCGCCCCGTTCCCTCGGCTCACCGCGCTCCCCTCGACCAGAAGCTTCCATTTTTTGGTCGAGCCGGATTCCGGGGCCGGCGAGGCCGGATCCGGTGGCTATGAGTCCGGACACGCCGGATCCGATGGCCGTGAGGCCGGACGCAAGGAGGCAGCGCGGAGGATAGGCCATCGTCTCGCGCCAACCACCAGGAGCTCCGTAGGCATGAAGTCACGCCCACCGCCGGTGGGCATGGGATCCAACTCTGCCAAGTTCCCCGTCGCCCGATCCTATCGCGCTCGTGCTGCCGGGCAAGGTGGAGCCACGGTTCCCGGAGGCGACGGTGGTGGCGCCGGGGAGGAAGATCTGCTGGTCCACCCGGAGATGCTGCTCGAAAGGAACGAGACGAGCGTTTGGATCTTGAGGGCGTGTTATTCAATTTTAGATTCTAGAGGTGTCTTTTCGTAAAACGATTGTGTATTACTCCCTCCGACACTTATTTCGGATCGGAGGGAGTATATGTTTTTCTCATCCAAAGAATTACAAAAGTATGTCTTTAGAGGATAATAAAAACTTATCTCTTGATGCTCAAGCTTCTAATGAGTTTTGCAAATTTTTGAGTGATGTAGTTCTCGAGTCAATCATGCCTCTTCGGTATGCTCATGAGGTATGGACAAATCTTCAAGATAAATACGGCAAGTCCATGACTATTGAGGATGATTGTTCTCCCTCCACCTCCGGCCGTGATGAGTTCTCATCTTCGTCTACTTTACCAAGATGTGGTAAGCCACAAAATAATGTGATGGTGAGTAGTGATAGGTTTCGCAATAATGATGGTGAGCTCATTGTTGATGATCCTTGTTCTCTATCTTATTGCAATGCCTCATCTTTGGACTGAAACACATATAGCACTATAAATGACTTACATGCTAGTGTTGATAGTTCTTGCATATCATCTAAAAATTGCTTGTATAAATCTCATGATGATATGCTTGCTTTATCTTGTTGCCATGATAAAAATGCTTGTGTTCCCTCTAATTCTTGTAGTATTAATAATGTAGAGGAAACCCAACTATCTATGGAACAAAATTTGAACTTTAGTAGTTCATTAATTAATTGTTCATCTTCATCAACCACCTTTTGCCTTATGGCTAAATCTTCAAGTAATGATGATAATGACAATAATAATGATGATGAAGAAGATGATGATGATGCTTCCTTTCATAAGAAAGGTCTAATGGTTCTTAAAGCTCTTTCATTGAATGAAAATGCTTGTGATAACCTCTATGAAATCATGAGCACCCTTGTTGAGCGCGGGCTTACTATTAAGTCTTTGGAAGCAAGCCTTGTGGAAAAAGGAAATATTGAAAGAGAGGATGCTATGGAAAAGGCTTCTTTAGAGTATGCCCTTGAGGAAGAGCATGAGATTCGGATATATCTTGAGGAGAAACTCGAATCTATTGAGGAGTCTCATAATGAAATAATTGCTAAACTCATTAAAGAACGTGACCATGCTCATGCTAAATATAAAGTCACTAAAAAAGGAAAATGTTAGCTTGAAAGATGAGCTTGTCAAATTGTCTTCTTCCATTCCTAATGTTAATGATGCTTGTGCTACTAACTTAACTTCTTGTGAAGCATCTATTTTGAAGGAGAATGTTGAGCTAAGGGCTCAACTTGAGTTTCTAACTAGCAAGTATGGGAAATTGGAAAAAAGTCATGAAAAGCTCTATAGCTCTAATGATGATCTTCTAGCATCCCATGCTAGTCTAAAGTTAGCTCATGAGGCTATCACCACCAAGGTATCATCTTGTGAGCCTCATGTGGACATTAGCACAAATTTAACTAAAAATGCTATATTGCCATGTGCTAGTCCTAGTAGTTCATCCACTCACAATATTGGTAAATCTTATGATGAATTAATTTCCTTGCCTTGTTGCTCTATCAATGAAGCTTCTACCTCCTCTAGTACTCGTGTTGATACTGACCATGTAGAGGAACTAAAAGATCTCAAGGCCCAAGTCACTTCTTTGAAGAAAGACTTGGAAAAGCGTCATAAAGGGAAGACCACACTTGACAACATGTTGAGTGCGCAACAATCCCCCAATGACATGACTGGACTTGGATTCAACTCCAACAACAAGAACAAGTCCAAGATTGATAAGAAAAAGGGCCAAGTAGAAGTCAAGAATCCGGTCAAGATCATTTGCCTCAAGTGCAAGCTAGAAGGGCACCATGTTAGATCTTTCCCAATGAAGAAGAAGCCTCTTAGTGAGAAGCAACTAGGGAAGCGACATATTGTTCAATCTCATGCTCAACCACGAGTTGAACAACGGTCACCTCCCAAGAAGACTCGGTTTATTGCCCCTCAAGTTGAAGGGCCCATTGAGAAGAAAGAGAAGAGTCGATGTTGCTACTTATGCCGTGAGAAGGGTCACTTGGCTTCTTCATGCACTAATGGTACCCCATCCAACCCTATTATAATTGATGATGCTTATTCTCTTAGGAAGGATAGGGTTGGAAATGTGTTTGCCAAATATGTGGGAACTCAAAGTGGTTTCAAGAAAAGAACCATTTTGGTTGCCAAACCTATTGTGACTAACCTCTTAGGACCCAACTTAGTTGGCGACCAACAAGCTCAAACTTGATCAATAGGTGTTGTTGGAGGACATTGGAGACTTGGCTACATCATGAAGAATTAAGGTATCTTCATATACTATATCTCTCAAGCCAAGTCATTTGGAGTATATTGTCCTATCTAATATCCAATGTTCCTCCTTGCGGTAACTTGTATTTAAACCATATTTACATTTAAAGTTACTTGCCCCTTACATGTGTTAGTTTTGTTCCTAGCATGTGTTTGTATATGATATGCTTATTTCTTACTTGTCTTGATATTCAAGGTTGTGTATGTTAGTTGTGTATCATGTATGTGTAACTTTTGAGTTGAGCCTTATTGGATCTTGTGTGGATTTTATTTGGCTTTTTGAGATATTAATGGACTATCCCATTTTGGGGAGTGATATGCTTTGTGCAATTCACAATCCTAAAATGTATATACATGAGGAATACCACTTAGTGTTGATATATCAATATTATCTAAGTCTCTATGTGGTATGTCATGCTCATGAGAAATTCAAATTCTATAATGTCCACTAATTTCTCTAGTTGGATTTTATTTGCCTCTTGCTTAGGTAAAATGGATTATCACATTATGGGGGAGTAATAAGCTTTGTGCATATTACAAGCCTAGAAAATGTGAACATATGAGGTGTTGCCACTTAGTATTGATATTTTAAATTATCTTGTTCCTATGTGGCAAGTTGCTCAAACAAGTTCCATCATTTCTCTATTTGCTTTTTGTTGTGAAGTTGGTCTTGAATATCATTCCTATATACCACCGAGAAATATCTCTATATACTCCTTGTCCATGACAAGTGATACTCATAATTGTGGTGGATTTTGTAGACCATCGTCATATTGGCTCTTGCGTTGTATTGCCTTATTTATTGCCAAGTGTTTATCTTGACTTTCGTTATCTTCTTTGCCTCTTGCATGGATCCTATTTTTCAATTGGTATTGTTTAGTGTTGTAAATGACATATGGAGAGTAATGATCCCTTGTGTGTGCATTTTGTATTCAAATGCAAATCTCAAAATAATGCATGAATCTTGGGGGAGCTTTCTTTTATTATTTAGAACCCTATCCTCTCAATCAATATTTGATCCTTTCAATTGGCATTTGATTTCTACCTTATGCGTTTATGGAAGACAAACATTTTCCTTTGGTGCTTTGTGCCATCATGAAAAATGTAGAGAGTGTTTGGTTTATTTGTTGTAACCTTGCTCTCTCTTGGGAGTCTTGCTTTCTCATTTCTTGTTTTATGTTTATCCTCTAAAAATGAGAAAATCCATTTGAGCATGTCTCTTTCTTTTATCTTATATGCTCATTGGCCTTGCCTCGGTACCTTCAATTGGTATTAATTGGAATTTGATATCTCATCCATAGATATTTGTTTCAATTAGTATCTCTTATGGGAGCTTTGATACCTTGCTTCTTGACTTCTCTTGATATCTTTCGAGTAATATCCTTCTTTTGGTATCCTCGCTTCTAGTTGGTATCTTTTTCAATTGGTGTCTTATCTCTCATGTGTTGTTTGATTTGATTCCTTTTGATATCTCACTTCATGTATTGATGTGTTTTGGAATGAATCATATGTTGATTTGTTTATTCTTGATCATATGTTGATTTGGATTTTGATATAATTTGGACAACCTTTTTGTGTCACACTTTGGTGTGCTCTCTTCTTGGTTTACTTGGTGTTTTTGTCCAAATTGTATCTTGTTTGGTTCTTGAAGGACTATGCATGTATATTATATGGCATGTTTGTCTCCAATATATAGGGTACACTCCACCGAATCCTAAATCGGCTTTGATGTGCATGAAATTCAATTTCATATCTATTTATACATATTTATGTGGAGTGTTTCCTATGTATTGTAGTGTATCTAACTACTGGGACCCAATGAGTTTGGGAACCATTTTTCTACTTGAATTTTGTTTTAGGTACAATGGATATGCATTGGATGCTTGCCTCATCCAAAAGGAAGGTGTCCTCACCATGATATTATAAAAGTCAAGCTATGATGATTGTCAAAATCTCATCCTCTTCATCACCAATGTCATATCGGAAACAAGTATCTATCCCATGCATACCTTCTAGTATTCAACCTTCTGTAGGTTGCCTCTTGGCATGAAAGCTTTTATGTGTAATTGTTGTGGTTTTGGCTTATTTCCTTCACTTGGTATATCTTTGTGATATTTGTGATGAAATTGCAAAACCCCTTTTTCTTTGGTATTCTTTCTTTGTGATACTTGTTGCCTATCTCAAAGCATCTCCACTATCTCTTGTTCCCTTAGTTATATGTGTGATGTCTTTGATATGTTTGAAGTTCATTTATATACAATGGGATAAATTTGAGCTATGTGCTATGCTTTTAAGCAATAATCTCTTTTGTATATTTATGACTTCCTTTTGGATACCTTCTTCACTCCTTTCCCAACCATTGCGTATATACATGTCTCTTTGTGGATGTATATCTTCAACGATTTGTCTACTTAGAAACCTATCTATATGTGAGAGGTCACATTTTAGTTGTTATCCTATTTATTTTGAGTTGCCTTGTTTTTATCTATAATTCTTTGGTGGTTCCAAATTCGTTTCCTGAGTGCTTATTTTATTTTTATTTGCATCCTTGTGCACTCATGTGTTTGTTGAAGATCTTTGACCTCATGCTTACCATGGTGAGTATGTTTATTTTTATTGGCTAAATATTCTCACGAAGTTTTTAACTTTTTCAATTGGTTTTAGTTTCCAATTGGTACCCTTGAGCTTGTGAACATATTCCTTTTAGTGTTAAAGATCTTCTTTGTATGTTGTGTGTGTCAATACTTGATATACAATTATCTCCATTTGGTTAAGGCTATTTGTCTTACAAAATTAATTGTCTTGTCACCCACACATAATCTTGGTTGGGCCTATCTTGATTGAATTTTTCTTTAAATTGGTACATTCTTATGGCTCAACCATATCTTTGGTGCAAGTGTTATGATTTGCTTTAGTTCTTGCACTCTTTCACTTGTTGTTTGTTCTAGAAGATTTTGGGGGAGTGAGGATTCCATATTTGTGCACTCCTCAATAGTGTATAAACATTGGGGAGCTTCTCCATTTTTATTTAGAACTCTCTTTTTGGATCGCTTTGATTACTTTTCTCCTTTGTGGAGATGTTTAGAATGAGTTCATTTTATTTGCAATCTTTGGATCCTCAATATAGTTTGATTTCCTTCAAATATTCTTCATTGGACATGTGCATTTGATTTCACTCAAATCTTGAGAAATGCACACTTTATGGAGGAACTCATATTATATTGGCCTTCTAAATTTTTCCTCCCATTTCGGTAATCGATGCCAATGGGGGAGAAGTTTAGAGGGTTTAATGGAATTTGGTTTTATGCTTTCGTTTGGTTCATAAGCATTTGCCTCTAATGCTCTTGCATCCTTGCTTGTTTGTCTTACAAGGTTGGTTAATTCATTATATAAACCCTCTTAAGAGGAATTGTCATCAATTACCAAAATGGCGGAGATTGAAAGAGCATGGTTGCCCCATGTGTGGTTTTGGTAATTAATGACAATCTCTATGGACTAATGTTTGTATTGAGCTATACTTTTAGGTGTGTCCATAAGCAATGGTTGATCTCCATATGTTGGAGTGAAGGCTAAGGGAAGAATATTTGTTGATCAGGGCTAATTGCAAGTTGATCAACACTCAAGGCTAGTGATGTGTCATGAGGGATCATATGATCTCGTGGTATTTCTCCATGAGCATGCAATGAAAGACAGATCCTATGTAGCCCATGGAGGATGGCGTCTAGTGGTGTTCGCCATCAAGGTTGTGTGGTGAAGATAATGGCCATGTGAAGATATGCCGATGAACAGGTTCTCCCATCTTGCTGTATGGGGGAGCAATATGAGAGTCTTCACCGAGCGGAGCGCAATCAAGAAAGGTGGTCCAACTTGAGAAGGTCAAGATCTTCACCATATAGCTCAAGTGGATTATGCACAAGGAAAAGATATGATCTTGATATGTTTTCTATTTTACTGGTCTCATGATGTTAGTTGAGAGACCGGGTTGTAGGATAGATAACCGTACTATCAAGAGGGCCTCTCAAGTGAGTAACTTGATCGCATCTTTGTGAAGAGCTCAAACCTTTGCATTCTTGGCATATCATCTTTATTGGTGGTTATTTGGCCTTTATCCATGTGAGAATTTAGAGCTTGTGTTCATCTCCATACCAAGCTCTTGATCATAAAAAATGGATTTCATATGCATATCTTGTTGCGCTTTTTATGTTGGAGGTTTTACTGGCTTATCCTTTCTAGAGAGGTAAAACTCTCTCCTTGTGGTTTCCTCCTCACATGATGGACTATGATGTGTATATGCATGATCTTGTAGGGCTTGTGATTATCTACGAAACAATCCCAAGATCATAGAAAACGGAGTCTTGATGAAAAACTTGTTGGCTTTTGATGTTGGAGGATTTACCGGTTGTTCTTTTTTAGAGAAGGTTTACCTTTCTACATTTGGTTTTATTCTCCCTTGTTGGACTATGATGTTTCTCTATAATCTTGGAGTGCTCGTTGTGGTGATTCCAACGAGCCCAAGAACATCGAAAACGGAGTCCGGATGATCAAGATATGTTCGCTTTCGTGTTGGGTGTTCCTGCAGTTTTTTGGCCAGTCTAGGACGGGCCCAAGGCCGGGCACAAGGCCGGCCGCCTCGGGCACCTGGCCGGCCTCGGAAGCTGGCAAGGCCGGGCCAAGGCCAGGACCAAGGCCGGGCACAAGGCCGGCCGCCTCGGGCACCTGGCCGGCCTCGGAAGCTGGCAAGGCCGGGCCAAGGCCGGGAACAAGGCCGGCCACTCTGCTCCCAAGCCTGCCTCCATGTTTCCAGGCCGGGCTCACGGGGAGAAAGGATAACGCTTCAACGGTCAGTTTTTGGGGGAACCTATTTAAGGGGCCTTCTTCCCCAATGGTTCCCCAACTAAGGCAGCACGTTTTTCTCTCTCTCTCTCTCCCACCATTGTTGACCTTGGAAAGCTTGCCCCTCTCTAAATCCCTCCTATGATTCTTGCATATCTTTGAGGCAAAAGTGAGAGGAGATCTAGATCTACATTTCCACCAATCAATCTCTCCTCTAAGTGAGGGGAACCTAGTGGATCTAGTTCTTGGAGTTCTTTTGTGGTTCTCCTCTTTGTTCTTCCTCTCTTATTCCCCCATAAGCATTTGTTGCTTTGTTGGAATTTGAGAGTGAAGGATTTGAGCACTTGTGCTCTTGCCATTACATTAGTTGCATCGGTTTGTGCTCCCCACGAAGATTCGTGGAAGTGAAGTTTGAGAGCTTGTTACTTTTGGGTCTTTGGACCCTAGATGGTGTTGTGGTGATTTGGGAGCCCCCGATTGAGTTGTGGGTGTGTGCCTCAAGAACTTTGTAAAGGCTCCGGATTCCGCCTTGAAGGATTCCGATAGTGGAAGGTGAACCGAGCCTTTGTGGTGAGGTTCATCGGAGAATAGGGTGACGCATTTGTGGTTTGTTGTGGCGAGCTCACACCCCTCCAATGAGACGTACTCCCTTAACAAGGAGGAACTCGGGAATACATCTTCGTCTCCGCGTGCCTCGGTTGTTTCTATACCCGAGCTCTTTACTTATGCAATTTACATTTTGATAGCCTTCATGCTTGAAGTATTATATCTTGCTATCACCTTGTTGTTATCTTGCTTAGCATAAGTTGTTGGTGCACATAGGTGAACCTAGTATATTAGTTTTGTATGCTTCATAAATTAAACGCTAGTTTTATTCCGTATTTATCAAGCCCTAATCGTAAAAGTTTTAAATCGCCTATTCACCCCCCCTCTAGGCGACATCCTTGTCCTTTCACCAGATCCCTGCCACCCCTATCACCTGCGCCACGCGGCCTTGTCTGACAACGGCCTCCGAGAGCAACGAGGGGATATAGGGAGGCAGGAGAGGTGGCGGTAGTGGCTGGCTAGGGTTCGCTCCCTCGGTTGCTTGAATGGGATGACCTAAGGGATCATAAAATGATGTTGTGAGTTATGGGTGGAAAAGCTAGTGTGACATGAGAATGGTGAAAATCTGGAATTTGTTTGGTTCCCATGTGGAGATGCAGGTTCTAACTGATTGGCCATGGATATGTGGCATCGACAAAACCCCTATAAGGTATTTAAACCATCCTTCTATCCTCGATCAGATATGGAGGAATGATTGTTTTTGTCCTTTTAATTGGGCTAGAATCACGAGACTGCAAGGGTGGTCGAGATGAGACATGCGGGAAATGAGGCGCCCATCTGGGAAACACATGCCATTTTGTCTCTCATGCTTTCTCTAACCTCTCACTCCACGTTCCACACTACTCAACCGCTCGCCAAATTCGAACGTTACAAGTCGAGCAACCGATATACCGGCAGCTCTTCCTTCTCCAACGTACAGCGGCAACAATTAATTCTAGCTCGACAACACATTCAACATTGTCGGATCCTCGTTCTCTGATGGTGGCGGCATCATCTTCTTTGATGGAGGCTAAAACTATTTTTTTTAGAATGGTTGCAAGTTCTCCACTCCTCGTACACTCTTTACTACGAATGCGACGATGTGGGTTCGGGATTAGGGTTTGGGGTTAATTCAGGATGGGGATTGGGTGGTCGTATTCATCCTTATCCATCTTGCACGTATGATTTCTATGCGGATGGTTCTTACATTGGGAAGGGGTTTAAACATATGATGATATCTTTTGGTTTCGGGTTTGTTTGTGGTAGGGAATGTGGTTACGATTTACATTGGGGCTTGAGTGGATTTGATTATGGTATTTTGGACGAAATTAGGCCAATGATGCTAGATTTGGGTTTGTCTTGGTTTTTTTGGATGATGCTACATTTGTTTTCAATCATGTATATGACTTGCTTCCTTCTTGTTCGGGATTTAGGTACATTTTTATATTCATGTGGGAGCATCCGAATGTAAAGCTGAAGAAGAACTTAAAGAAAATTCTCAAGCCGGGCATCCTTTTGGTCTACCTAGTACTAGAGAGCATAATTAAGATGACTCGATGTGCTAAGACGGTGCGGGTGCCCGGCGGACCTGTGACTGCGACCTCCACAAGAGGGAGAGTGAGAGACTAACCTCAAAAAATCGACTACTTTGTTGCTTACGTAAAGCTAATACAGCCAATTTGCATATCGGTAAGGATGACCTCTACATGTGTGTTTTCCTCAAAACCGTAAGCCAATATCAAACACCTAATACATATTTCCTTCATGCTGAAGACATGTGGTCTTTGCTCTTTGAATGTGGAGTTGGAGATCTTTGTCAATGAGCTTGTCTTCGATGTCGGATAGCCTAAAGAATAGGAGCATCCGAATATTCAAGTTCACGGACGATACCATGATGAAGGTGAAGATATACAATGTCGAGGCCTCCGCGTAGAAAGTGATCTCTTATCCTCCCTATTCATGATGAGTATGGTTATGTGCACTTATATGTTTTCTTGCTTGTCGAGGGTATATTAAGAAAGCCCTCATGCAATGATGTGGTGGTGTAGTTCAAAACTTTGATGGTGTCTTTCAGATAAGAGGTATTTAGAAACCCTTGATGTAGTGGTGGTTGAATATTAGTAGAAGTATGTAATACTGTTAGTCTAACTGTGTGGAATCACGAGTGGTTTATAGGTGTCTTATGATGTTATGTATTTTGTTTTGTATATGATCAAATGAGATGATAAGGTCATCATCGTAAGAAGAGCAGCGTCCTCAATACTCTCTTGTTTTCTCACCACATTTGTCATTATTGTACGGATCATAGATGAAAAGGAAAATACGACTTAAGGGTTTGAGACAGACCTCCAAGCAATTTTCTGAATAATTTAGGTGTGTACACACCTGAGAGGAAGTGTTGCCACTCGAACTTGATATCAGGCGGGCATGCCAGGTATCAGCACCTCCTAGCCATTCGATAGAGGTGTAAACGGAACAGATTTTGTTCGTACCATATCCTTTACCATATTTTTTTCTCGGATTCGAGCGGAGTGGGTAATGACCGGTTGCGTATTCGAATGTGGATATTTCGGATTCCGGATTCGAATAAAAATATGGAAGACTCAGACCGAAAAAGAAAAACAGCCAAATAATACTCTCATAGGAAGTTGAACTATATTTCTAGCAAAACCTTAGAGTGATTTAACCTTTCAACCTTGTAGGAGTCAATTAGTCAAGAAAACGGAGACATAATTTAGTCTAAATTGGTCTTGGCATTTGACTCGAAATTGGATTATCCAGTTTGAGACATTTGGATAATCCTAATTCATTTTGGATAATCCTTATCCGTGTGCGATTTTCTACACCATATCCTATACCGTATCCACAAGCCCACTTCACAATCGGATATCCTTATCCGTCAGATTTTTCAGAACTGTATATGGATGCTTTAGAATGGATTTGGAGCCAGATTCGGTAGGAAAATATCCTATATATCCAATCCGTTTACATCCCTACCATTCGTGCTGGGTCTCGGATCACCATAAATGAAAAGACATTTCGATGAAAATTTAGATGTACCTCGGATCACCACAAATGAAAAGACATTTTGATGGAAATTTAGATGTACATTGTTTTAGATAAAGAATTTATACATATACAGTAGACATCTATCTATACCGGTATATTTTTTTCCAGAACCGTTTGTGATTTAAAAATGAAGTCCTTTGAAAAAAAAAGAGTCACTTAGAGCATGGGAGCTAAAAGGACTATCCGGCTTCTCCCCACTCTGTGGCACAGATCATGAAAAGAAAATGTGAGTGGCTTAGATTCAGAGAGAGCTGGAATAGGCATTTTCCCTTGCACCAAACATGTTTTTTTTTACCATATACTGTAAGGCAAAAGCCCCACAGTCCCCCCTCCTTTTATTGAAAGAAATAAAGCATATGTACAAACATAATATGGATGGTAGAAAGGAAACTATCTAAATATTTACACAAGGTCACCAAGCCAAACTAGAAAAGCCTCTCTTAGATCATCTTTCATTCTAAAAGAATGAAGCCAGGAATCATGAATAAAGTTGCTGCGCCAGACAGCAAACCTTGGCCTTATATGATTGATGATTGAAGATCATGTCATTCCTGATTTTCCAAATGTTCCAGCATGCCAGCAGGACTACTTCAGCAAAAAAAGGTTTGGAAAAGACTTTCTTTGCTCTGTTGGCAACCTGCTGGATACCATCTCAAACATGTTGTGTGAACTTGTAACATACACACAGGAGTAACACCGGAACTGTTTTTTATTTATTTAAATATGGCATATGGTGCAACAGAAGATTCTGCGTTGCCGTAAAGCACATATAGATGGGCGTTGGTGACAATTGGTGCTCGCTGAAGCCTGTCTCCAAATCAAGTCGAGACACCCTCTCAGTGCAAGACTGCAAAAAGGGATCCAAAGAATTTCAGGACCCTTCGAGGGTGAGAATAAAGGCGTGTCCAAATGTATGATTTGGAGGCATCTAACTGGAATAGTTGAGGTAATGTGTGGATGATATATAATATACTCCCATTTGCATGGCAGGTATTCGGTTCACTCACTTATCTCGCTTTTTTTGGTATATCCTATAAACATCCGCAGCAAATTAAGCTATCATGCCATGATGTTTTCATGGAAAATCCAGAAAGCCTTGTCTGGAGTCTGGACTCCATCATGCGAGAAGATGACTTCGGTTAGAAACTTAAAATGGCTAGCAACTAAGCAAAAATTCAATATGGCAAATACATACATAATGGCTAGCAAGTAAGGCTAACTTCAATATGACATAATGGCTAGCAAGTAAGGCTAACTTCAATATGACAAAGACATACACATAGACGCAGTGCACATGTATCCTATGGGCTACATATAGCCCACGAAGACAAGCTCGATCCACCTGCCATGGTACACGGAGAGTTAATCTTTTCCTTGTAGACAGAGTTGTTTTTTGGTGTTCACGATGGCAGTAGTAACTTCAACTTTACTTCACAATCCATCTAAAAAAACGTTACTTCATAAACAGCTTAATGATAAAGTGCAAAACATCTGATTCTACCCTGCATATATGAATACTTCATATGTTCCAATCCGTTGTCAATTTTTCATAATCCCAGTCGCCACATGTAGGAAGAAGTAACTCAGACATAATGGAGAAACAGTCCAGTCTACTTAAATTACAGTTTCACAATCATTTGTGGACTGATAAGTTGTATATTACGACTTGCAGCTTCTACAGTGGTCTTTCAAGTGGGAAATTTTACATATATACATGGGTTAACGGAAATGGGTACGTGAATCAGTTGATCTGGTTAATTACATTTATGTACTACTGCTTGATGAAATGTTAGAACTTGAATGTAGCAAGTATCCAAGCTACAACAAACCGATAAAACACATACCAAATCTGCTGTCAGCAACCTCGAAATCTATCATTAGCTTCAGGACCAAACAAATATTTGAGTTTCTGTAGCAGTAGTGATGTACACTCCATCGCCTTATGAAGGTTTAATCAGCCTTTGACTTTTTAGATGATTGGGGAAGGTTATATAGAATCAGGCCCGTCAGCAATACCACAACACCTATAATAAAAGATGGGCTTAACTTTGCGCCTTGAGGGATGTAGGGCAAAGGAAGAGAAAGAATGTAGATTGATATTGGCACTGCAATTGACAAAATACAACATTAACACGGTTATGAAGATACTCGTTGAGTTTGGTCTATACCGCAGCAGCAGACCAAAAATGAAGATACAAATATAGGAAGGGGAGGAAAGAGGAAGAATAGACCTGCTGAAGTTGCTGTAAGTGAAGCAACCAGGGCAGACGACATCTTCACCAAATTAAGCAATGAGATGTTGAAAGCCATGTTCACTAGTATAAAAAGTAACGGTAGGAATGGAGCACCACCACAATCTACAAATACAAATGTCAGTATAATGAGCAATCAGCGGTCAATTCGATCAAAACACTGAATACCATCAACAAATAAACATTACCAATCGGGCTTTCCCTAACATTTAAGAAGCACTCAGCACCACCATTTAAATGACCAGAAAGCTCAGCAAGCTTAATGCCCCTTAAGTTAGAAAGTAATGGGAGAAGAAGGAAAACAAAGAGGGCCTGCACAAAAACAAGGCAAATATGATAGATGACATAAATCAGGGTTTCCAGATATGGTAGCTCAGCTAAGCATAACACCCAAATTATGCTAACTAAATCACCTGAAACCCAGATCCGAATGAATTAACCACAAAGATGTCGGGCTGCTTCCCCTGCACAAATATGTGGTTCTGCGGTTATTTTTTCTGAACAATCAAAATTCCTCACACAAATAAAGAACAAAATGTGAAAGCAAACCTGAAGACGTTTTGCACCATCTACGAAAACAGACTCCTGCAATACAGAATATATGTATCTGAGTATCTGACTGAAGTGTCACAAAACTAAAAGGAGTATTATATGTGATCATTTAAGTGGCTAAACCTTCAAAATAGAAGCACCGGCTTGAAATGCTGATGAAACAACCATCAGTAGTGGCCAAATAAACTTGACTCCAGATAGAAGGTGACCATCATTTGCTCCACTACAGAGTGTTAAGATGATTAATTATGGTAAAACTAATTTATTTTTTAAACTTAGTTATGGTAATAACTACTTATCTTCTATATCTAAATAGGAAACCCCCACTAACTTATTTCTCTGTGCTCTCGTGCGCCCACGTCACCTCCTTATGTTCGCATCACACTCGGGGCCGTATGAGGCAATCTTCCCTTCGCTTCCCGGTTCGGGCGCTTTTACCTCTAGCTGCCATCTAACACGGGCTCGATGGAAAGAAATAGCCCATGAGTCATTGACTTCTTCGGTGCTTCCTCTTCCAGCCCATCTAACCAGAGGACCGTGAGGTCCGTTCATTTCCCGGCTGTTCGCGTTCAGTACATGTACTAAAAACTGAATAATTAAGGGATTCCACCAGTCTAGGATATTCATGATTAGCTGAGCGACCGTGCGTTTTATAAACCTGAATCTACTTCACCTTCGCCAACCTTGGTGTCATGCACAAATCGCAACTGAAATATTTATGATTGCACCCAGTACCTATACGGAACTGCTCACCAAGTTCGGCCGGTGGCATCTAAGATCAGCATCGGGACTAGAGTAGAATGACACATGCATTGTTTTTTTGCTTGAAGATCTCAGCGGCACTAAATCCAGCAAGGTACTGCATGCGTCAGCACCAACTCATCCCTCCGATTATTAGTTCAGATTTCTCTATGGTTTTTTCATCGGAACATAATTTTTATTTGATTGCAGTCATGCTCATGGCCGCTGTCTTTCCCATGGGCGCAAGGGTATTTGCTGAAAGTGTTGTCGTGCATCCCTGTTTTGCGGTAGCAATTTCTGTTTGTTTATTTCTTCACCTGCGATGTGCATCTTAATTTCAAGTACCAATTTTTGTTGATTTCTGCCGATTCTTTGTTGCGCCTGATCAAGAGCATCTTTTCTTTGTATCAGCACGGGTTGACTGTTCAGCCGGAAGACAAAAAGTGATGTCCGCATGCTTACAGGTCTTTCATCCATTACGAGTCGCTGTTCATCCTCTGACCTTTGGAATAAGGCAGGTCAGTGAAATTGTCATATACTCAAGCATGTTTGTGGGAGACAGTGAATGCTAACAAAATTGATATAGAAGATTATAACTATATGTGTTGTGAGAAATTAACCAAAATCTGTATGACAGGATATGTTTTAAGTTTTCAAAGGGACTATTGATGCGAGTTTTTCACCAGAAACATGGCTTAAATTATGCCTCTTCGTGTCCTGGTGTACCGGAATTCTCCGGAAAGAAGAAACAGTAATGCCACTCCACACGTAGAATCGCTTCTACAGTCAGATGTATTATTGTCTTTTTTATTAGGTCTTCATGATAAGCATGATCTAACATTAGTAAAAATGTCCTCTCTTCCATTTTCCAAGAGAGCATAAGTTCCAAAAACGTTGAGGAGGACCCACTGCTTTCATCTTCACCGAGACTCAAGCCGTGGTATTGCAGAAGGTAAAATATTCCTACATAACCTACTCTACAAGTTATCTCATATCTTTGTTCCATGAGGTAGCATATAGACCATTAATATAGTAATATCATTTCCCCACTTTTATTTCTTTGAGGAATCTGTACCAATTGCACAAGCTACACCTCATTTTTTATGCAAATTAATATCATAGATTGAATCCATCCATGTGCAAAAAATCATTCATATTTTTGTCATGCATACTTTTTCGGTTGATACACATGTTTTCCGCCGCAACGCGCGGGGTTTCATCTAGTTATACAAATTAGAAAACCATTATTTTGGGGCAAACAAGTGTCCATGCTTATGAAAGACAGGAGTGCATATATAGCAGTTTTTCTCCAAATTCTTTGGTTCTGGTCCAGTTAACAGTAAATATACCAGGGAACCAGATATTTCGAGGGACATACCTCGCAACAGCAAGAACCACACCAGAAGTTACAAGGCAGCAACCAATGATTTGTCTCAATGAATAGGTCCTTCCCAAAAGCAACACAGAGAAGATAAGCTGCCACACCAGGAAAGACTGCAGAACACAATCAGAAGAATGTTATTCGACAACAAAGGACAGAGTTAGCAGGTTTCAACATCAAGAATCAAATGGAGTTGCTAGTTTTAGGGCATCACAAGCTCATCAAGCCATAAGATTATGGTTCCTAAAAGCTTGAGTAGTTGCAAAAACGTATTGCACTAGTTAATAGAAACAAATATCACAGCACAAAAGGAAATATTTGTAACCACCAAAGATGCCAGAGGTATGAGAACATGGCAACATGCTGATAACATGTTTTTCTAGAGAATGATGCAGATAGTATGCAAGGAACCACTAAAAAAGAATATGGCACAGCTGAAATTAACCAAACCTCATACCTGAGACAGTATAGGAATGGCAGGGCCAGGCAACATAGCTGCAAATTTCACAAATTAGCACAAATATTTACAAGAATGAAACAGTCTGGATTGTATTGTATGATTGTATCTATACTACACCACGGTCATCCGCAACATAAGGAAGCTGCAAACATACCTCCAGCAGACATTCCAGCTGCGACCCCAAGAGCCTCAAGCAAGCCGATGGCAGCGAACCGGCTCTTTGGCAGAGCAAGCATTTCCCGGCTCACCACGCCCGCACGGTACCTTGCATAGAGTATTGAGAAGTACACGAAAACATACCTGCCACGCTCAAATTGAAGACAGATAGTCAGATCCCATAAGGGGACGACGTGCACTCTAAAACTACTGCTGGGCATTTCGTCGAACATCCCGGGGTGCAAAAGGCTTACCCGAAGGTGGTGAGCTGGGCGAGGAAGAAGGGATATTCCTTGAGGGGCACTAACGCGAGCTTGTAGAGCACGCGGTTAGCGACGGCCAGCGTCACGACGGCCGCCGACGCGGCCGCGATAGCCGGCGAGGAGCTCATCGCCATATGTACGGCAAGAAAGAGCTCAAGGGGTGGAAGGGCTATTCTAGGGATAGGGATTCAGTCCATGCAGAGTGGAATTGGAACAGGGGATCGGAATACTGTGGGGACGACGGTGGTGCTGGCGGCGGGCGGCCGGTTGCTTGCCGTGGAAGTACGGGATTTTCTAGTCTTCTCTACCGCACGGCGCACGCCCATGGCTTAGGAGATTTTGCTACTACACCCTTATAGATGTTTCCGATTCGTTAAAACAAGGGGCTTGGGTCCTTCTTCGTATATTAGGAAAATATAATATGATGTACTATTCATATTGGCTGCACTATATATGTCAATAATTTTTTACATCTCTCAAAGTTAAGAAAGTTCACTTAAAAAAATACTAAACTGACTTACGTTGAAGTTCGAGAAAATAAGAAAAAATCGTGAACATAGGGCACAATGCGCTAGCAATAAGTTTTGGAGCTCGAGGTATATGGACCACACCAAAGGGCATATTTGTTGCTTATATTGGGAATAACGGTTGCAGTGACGGTGGAGCATTTTGTTATTCTAAAATACTCTTGACCCAATTCATTGATTTGGATTGACTTATCTTTTTTAAAGGAATACAGTTGTTGATTATATTAACATGCAAGTGACAGGTCAATACATGACCTTGGTATACTAAATACACATATCAAGATCAAAAGCACAAAATGGTCACTGGCAGGATTTTATATACGGTATATACTAACCACATCACACCAGTTTTTCATGATTAAATATGGCTTGTATGATTGTAGATTCATCAAAAGACTAGGCAGTTAATTACAAAGATGACAGGCATAATAAGTAGCAAGATTTGTGCCGAGCAAAAAGTAATTAAAGATATAATCATGGAGTCTTTCACGAAATGAAAAAGAAGACTCAAAAAATATCGTGACCCCTAGTTCATCCAAATTTCCTTGACGCTATATTGATTTTATCCAACAACCGGAGAAAGTAAAATGAAGAAAAATCCTTAAATATGCTATGGTACACTGTCACATCCCGAAAATTCGTCCCTAATGTTAGTAATGTTTTCCTCCCGCCTGAAAAACTTTCTCTGTTTCCAAACTATTTTCTTTCCACTTGTTGGTCTTTGAATTGACTGTGGTTTTGCTCACTTGAAAATTTCCCAATAAACCTTGATCTTATCAACCCCCACCATATCTCGATGCCGCCATTTTCATGGTCACCCATTGGTGCCACTCAAATGTTCCAAAACCCCTCCCCTCTATCCCACCAAAAGCCACCACCACAATTGTATCTTAAGATAAATTCTACCAAGCCACCAAATGGTTCCCTCATACATATACATCCATCCCATGGAAAAATATTCCATAGTCCAATGCAATAATTTCAAGTTTATTCGTATTCCCTATTATGCCATTTCCAATCCAATAATTATTCAGACACATTCCACTCATCCAAAAATTCTACAATTTTGGGCATGGGCCTAATTTCACCTCCGGAACATTTCACTCCATTGTACCAACCTCATTTGAGCAATATTTGGGGTACTTCCTTTGTAATGCCATTTTTATGCCTAATTGCAATTTCTAAAGCAACCCCTGGCTCCCAAGATCTTTTAGCATTGACACTTTGCCAAAATGGCAACCTCCCTTATACAACACCATATACACAATATCATAATATCAGATCAAGACCATTTGAGGAAGTGCATTTAACATGCCCATGCCATTAGGGTACTTTTGAACACCGATTTATTTGACCATCTTCCATGTGTCCAAATGAGCTCAAACTGCGCAGTAATACCACATACACCCAATATGACCTACTGTGAATTTATGGGATTTTTCTGAGTTGTGCAAAGCCTTGATCATTTCATCGAGCACCTGGTGTTCCCTAGTTTTTCTGAATTTTTGTTCAAACCAAGTTGCAAACCAGCAAAAACATATAACTAGAAAGTGGTAGGTCTTTAAATTTGGCACAAGGTGACGCGATCCGTTTTCATTTTTGAGCCCTGAGTCGAGATAAACATCCTGATGCTGAGGCTGGCATGCCCTGTGGCGTGGTCACCGTCGGCAGGACCATGCCAGGCGGCGCCGCCGATTCATGGTCGTCGCCATTGGCCCTACCCACTGCCCCCTTGTGCACCCCGGCTTCCCCCCACCTCTCGCTCGACCTCCCCATGCCCGCACCCGTCAGCTCACCCTCCCTACAACGCCGCCAGGTCGCTAGCCGACGCGCTGTCGGGACAGCTCACCGTGGGTCCCCTCGCCAGTACCACGACATCGCCGTGCCTATCCGCAGCCGTGGATTTTCCGTCGTCCAGCACATGCCCCCGCTACACCGACGACGCCTTGCTCGTCGAACACCTCACCCCGTCTTTGTAGCGCCCCGACCCCGGAATTATACAGAGAGGCTATGTAGTTGGCACAACCATCAAAGTATAAAACAAAGATCGAGACTTGTGGAACAGAACTGGCACAAAGCATGACTCTACGACACAAAACAGATAGCAACTCATATAACGAGAAGAATACAAATATTACAAACAAAAGGATCACAGATCCAACAATTCAACAAGCGGAAGCGGGTAGTGTTGTCTAACAACAAGAAGCAAAATATGGCCTAAGAGGCCTACAATAAACATCATCCCAGCCAGCTTGTTCCACGGTCCCAAGCTGCCACCTGGGAACCCCAGACTAGTAGTCGACGTCAACGAAGAACCCACCTAACTGCTCGGTGTCGTCCTCCTCTGAAATACAAAAACATAGAGGCAGCAAAGAGAGACTGAGTACGATGTACTCGCAAGTTTAGTAGGGCGATATAGGCCCAATGACTGACGGAGGCTCTAAAGCTTTATATGTATTTCTTTTGCATAAAGCTAAATTTTCATAAACCGAAACATAAATGACACAAGGCATTCGTCTACTCAGAATATTTTATAAACGGGGTAAGAGAGTAAACATTTGTCAACTTTGGTTCTCATCGAACCCTTTTGTAACCAACCACTTTCATCTCCACCAAGGCACCCCCTCGAATCACCCTCGAGGAAGTGAACCTTTATCACACGTTGATTATGCAACCTTTAGCTGCCATATCAATTAGGTTATCGTTATCTATGATCTTATATCCGTTCCCAAGTCGTCCATAACCGCGGACACGGCTTTTCGAAAAGATTAAACCCTGCAGGGGTGTACTAATTTACCCATCGGTACCGTCCGGCTCACCTAGTTGGCCCTCTTCCGGGGAAGGCCGGCGAATGGGCGCGGTTAGACCTTTACATTGCATGAGGCTTACTCAAGGACCATCAGTGTGCGGAAGGACAGGTTAAGCGCTCCCAGCGCCCTGCCCCGCGGCCACATTCCTAAACACCACCATCCTCGTTCCTTTTTCCACCCACACAACTCACGCGCAAATGGAAAACTCGAACTAGAGGACCCTTGACAAGCCCCTCACAACTTATTCGGTCAAAGGGGGTTCCATATGCCCCCACCTCCGGAAGCACGCTCAGTCTTGGTTCAAGAGGTAAAGAACTCGCACCTAGGGGCTAGAGTAAGGCAAAACACCATCCCCGATGGCAACTCACCCGAACCGTCTTAGCATTTTAATTAAGCATCACCATTATCCACCGTGCCCGAATCATTCCATCAACATAAACAATTATGGAATTAATAACGGACATAAAGCATTTATATAAGCATGGCTAAGCATAGCTAAGCATATGAATACCACAATTCTATTTGTATCTCGGCCAACACTTCAACCCTAGGTTTCATAGGTAGGGATACATGTGATTGGCTCGGGAAGATCATGCATTAATAGGACAGTCTAATATTTACCGAAAGGACATTTGAACCGCATGCAATATTATGGTGGATAAAATAAGTTTATCAAAACATAGGATGCTAGATGCCAAGAAGGTTAGGTTATCTCTTGCCTTGCTGCCCGGGTAGCGTAGTATTGCTCGTCGGGGTAGGAGAGGGAACCCTCGACTCCGGAATCTATCGATACCCAAAAGCAAAGGCAAAGAACACATAAATCACACGAACTCAAGATGCAATGCTCAATCACATGATGACATGTCAAGTTGATGCAAAGATATCATTATATAAATTAAAAGCAAATTTAAATGAGGAGCCAAATAATTAGTGCGATTATTTGGAACCAACCCCATATTTATCTTAGTGGCCACAATCTTTATAAAATATCGAATTATTAGAGAAGTGGCTTGAATATGCATGAACATGACATGAATGGATAGGATTCGTTCTTCCGATCATTTCGATAATTTATTTGTAAAATTCGGAGTACCGATGAATACTAGCAATTTAAATAATTAACGAAAAATAATTCTTTTAACCCAATTATGGATAACATCAAATAAATATTTGTGATCATGATGTAATAAAGGCATGGTTTGATAGCATTTGAAGTGTTGATCACATTGGTATTTTATTCATAATTTTTGGATAATTATTTAATGAGTTATGAATTTTCCTAATTTAGGTATTATTTATACCATTTTAGGAATTCGTAACTAACAGCAAGATTATAATTCCAAAAATAATGTCACAATGATTTCATATTTTAGAGTTTGTTTTACTGATCAATTTGATGTTTGATTTGTCACATTTGGATAATTATTTGAAAAGATATGAAATAATTAAGTCTGCTTTTATTTTCCAAAAGAAAAATAAAAAGGCCAGACAGGCCGGCCTCAAGCCGGCCAGGCCGGGAGGCAGGCCGGGGGGCAGCCCGAAGCACCCGGCCTAGTGGCCGGCCCAGGCTGGCGTGCAGGCCGGGGTACTACCCGAACCGGCCGGCCTCAGGGTCGGCCCAAGGCCGTTTCCAGGCCGGAACACTTGACCGAGCACGCGCGTCACGACCGCGCGTCCACGCGCGGTGACCGCCGGAGACGGCGCACAGCGGCGACGACGGAGGGGGAAAAGGGGAGGAAGAGGATGTCCATCGGGACCTCGAGCTTACCAGGCACTCATCGGAGGGAACGGCAAGGGAGGGGGTGTCCGGAGACGACGGCATCGTGGTCGACAGGCCGCGGCCGGAGGCGGGGAGGTACGGGGCGGCCACGGCGAGTACGGGCCTCCCGAAGGGATTCCTCGCACGGGGAGGTCGGGGACGACGCGGCGGAGGCGGTGGCGCGCACGCACGGCGAGGGGTGGTTGGAGGAGTCGGCGAGCTTGACGGAGGCACGTCGGACAGGGAACGGAGGCGATGAAGAAAACCGGTGGTGACGACGACTCGGACGACAAGGCGCCGATTCCTGGCACTCGGGCGAAGAAGACGGCGAGGCGGAGGGGAGGGTGCGCATCGATCTGCTCTCTGGGCTCCCTAGAGGCGGCAATTCGGCGGCGGGCTCGAGCCAGAGCTCGGCCACGGTGCGGACCAGCACCAGAGAGAGGGAGGGAGAGAGGGGATGGGGATGGGAAAGGTGGGCGTGGGGAGCAGGTGAGCACGCGGGCGTCAAGATGGCCCTTGGCCGCGGCATGGGGGGGGGGGGCTCGGGCACGGCGCGTGGGGTGCGTTCGCGGCATGGCGCCATCGGCCTCCCTGGCGCCACAGTGAAGGAGGGGGAAAGAGAGGGACTGACAGTGGGGGCCCACTGTCAGCGATTTGATCTTTTCCAATTTTTCTTTTTCCCGATTTTTAAGCAGCTAGGTTTAGCTATTTAAAAGAGACATTTAGGCAATTTTGTAAATTATGCAAAAATTCCAATAGGCTCCATTTAGCCCTTAGGTGCTCCACAAAAATCTGTGTGGCAAAATAAAATGTTTTGCACCACATTTGTTCTTAGAGTTTAAATAGGGCATTTTTGATAACTTTCAAAATAGATTTATTTGGAGCAATTAGCCATTTCAATAAAGTGTGAAAATATTTAGGGAGGCTCATGTTATAATAATGAATCATCCCATATTTTTATTCTAAATTTTTGGAAAGTTCAACTTGGTTCCAAAATTAGAAATTGAATTAAGCCAATTTAAGTCCTCATATTTATTTCTCATTTGTCAAAACTTGGAAATTGAGAATTGGGGGTAAGAAGCAAATTGGGAACTTCCTAAACAATTTGGAAGTTCAAGAATAAAGTATTTTGCCCACTTGAGCTTTGCATTTAGTTTGGAAATTGTGAGGAAGGATTTTGCTCCCTTTGTTTCATTTTTAGGTGTTGCTTTGTTTCCATATTAGCAATTTTAATTATGTATGCCATGATGCAATGCAACACAAAAAGCGAAAATTTGGCCCGTATTTTAGGGTACCAAATTGGGGCTGTTACAATTCTACCCCCCTTACAAGAATCTCGTCCCGAGATTCTAGAGTAGAAGTAGGGATGAGGGAAACAGGGCAACACGTTTTCTTGCACGGTCTTCTCGATCTCACGATGATCTTCCTTGTTGTAGTGATTGGGCAAAACTTTGGGTTCCACCGAGGTGGGAAAGATATAGCATTTCTCCACGATTAGGTAGAGAGGTAAAACCTGGTATAGAGCTATTGCCACGAGGTAGATGGGGAGTTCCATTGGGTCACGATTACCTAGAGGAAAAATTGAACCAGCATGAACTCCAAACAATGAAGCCCAACTGATTCATGATTGGGGAACACCGGTAAGCTGATGAGATTTTGACAACTTCTTCTTATTTAGGAAAGACTCTGTCAGGGCTTGGTGTGTACACATGGCTTACTCAGAGAATGGGAGGTAACAACCTACCAGCTCAATAATGCACGTATGCATAACCAACTCGTGATTTAACCCGAGGAGACAAAGCGACTTCACTAGGATCCATAGCGACAAAAGTCACTGCTTGCGAGAGAAAGCTTGCACTTCAAGGAAAAGATGTGGTCTTAAGAGTTTTCGACATGAATCTAACTCGTTGACAGAGGGTGTACCTAAACGAGTGGACTTGGCAACATAGACAATCTCAGCTCGATGATTGGATTACCAGCCATGCTAAGAGTGCCACCAAGGTCTTTGGGTTTCAAAACAATATCAATTGCTAAGAATTTCCGATTACCACAACGATATTCATCCTCACTACTCTCGAGCCCGGGTAGCTCGGAGGTAGATGGATAAAGAAGGGTAGGAGCATCACTTCATCAAGTGCGTCATGAGACTAAGCACGACCTCTCGATATAAAAGAGTGTGACACTCCAAGGTGGAACGGAACAAAAGCTAGACAAACTCTCACTCCGCGAATCACAAAACTTTGACCTGTTTCCTGGAAATGGAAGAGGTACCGGAGTTTGTTTCTCCTGACATCCCGAAATGGAATGCCCTAACGAACCACAAGAATAACATGCATCAGAACACCCCAATGCACGGTACAATTGACGGTCAACGGACAGATAGAGGTCGGACAACAGATTTGGAGTAGGAAGGGAGCTAACAACAATTCCATGATATTGAAGAAGCCCTTGGTTAGCACTCTTCCGACAACTAGTGCCGAAAGGGTTTCAGGAACGGTCGTTACCGGAGGAAACACAAATATTGATGGAAAGGCTCGCTAAGAGCAATTCCGTTGTGCTTTAGATGGTTCCATGACAGAGAGCCTAGCTAAGGCTAGTGACAAAGAAGTGCATTGTCGAGGAAAACAATTACGGCTACAACCTCGAGCTTGAAGACTAACTTCAATTTCTGCCAACCTGATGCAGGGTTCAACCATTAGCACCAGGGTTCAACGGAAAAGATCTTGGGTTAAAGATCGGCTTCATGCACTGGGACCCACAACAGCATAATACTCACAAGGGTGACAACCCCCATGAATCATTACACCGGAGCCCTAGCACAATCCGGGACCTTCGGTTCAAGATCTTGGACTACAGCAAGGGATTATCTTGATGAACCATCATACTTCCTTTCTTCGGCTTCAGAATCTGGCAGACGAGCAAAGTTAACCACTAACTAAAGATAGAACCCAACCCCGTGATCCTATAGATTTAGGAGTTGCCGACGATCAGAAAACCGTTAAAATCAAATAGAGGAAAGACAACACCAAGATCAGAGTGAATTGGATAAGGAGTAAAAAGAATCCTAGGAGGGTTTTCACAACTCATTTTTTAGGTTGAAAATAATTTTCACTAGACTCGACATCGACCAAAAGAAAGGGTTTCCTACAGGCAGTCCTGCTCTGATACCAACTTGTAGCGCCCCGACCCCGGAATTATACAGAGAGGCTATGTAGTTGGCACAACCATCAAAGTATAAAACAAAGATCGAGACTTGTGGAACAGAACTGGCACAAAGCATGACTCTACGACACAAAACAGATAGCAACTCATATAACGAGAAGAATACAAATATTACAAGCAAAAGGATCACAGATCCAACAATTCAACAAGCGGAAGCGGGTAGTGTTGTCTAACAACAAGAAGCAAAATATGGCCTAAGAGGCCTACAATAAACATCATCCCAGCCAGCTTGTTCCACGGTCCCAAGCTGCCACCTGGGAACCCCAGACTAGTAGTCGACGTCAACGAAGAACCCACCTAACTGCTCGGTGTCGTCCTCCTCTGAAATACAAAAACATAGAGGCAGCAAAGAGAGACTGAGTACGATGTACTCGCAAGTTTAGTAGGGCGATATAGGCCCAATGACTGACGGAGGCTCTAAAGCTTTATATGTATTTCTTTTGCATAAAGCTATATTTTCATAAACCGAAACATAAATGACACAAGGCATTCGTCTACTCAGAATATTTTTATAAACGGGGTAAGAGAGTAAACATTTGTCAACTTTGGTTCTCATCGAACCCTTTTGTAACCAACCACTCTCATCTCCACCAAGGCACCCCCTCGAATCACCCTCGAGGAAGTGAACCTTTATCACACATTGATTATGCAACCTTTAGCTGCCATATCAATTAGGTTAACGTTATCTATGATCTTATATCCGTTCCCAAGTCGTCCATAACCGCGGACACGGCTTTTCGAAAAGATTAAACCCTGCAGGGTGTACTAATTTACCCATCGGTACCGTCCGGCTCACCTAGTTGGCCCTCTTCCGGGGAAGGCCGGCGAACGGGCGCGGTTAGACCTTTACATTGCATGAGGCTTACTCAAGGACCATCAGTGTGCGGAAGGACAGGTTAAGCGCTCCCAGCGCCCTGCCCCGCGGCCACATTCCTAAACACCACCATCCTCGTTCCTTTTTCCACCCACACAACTCACGCGCAAATGGAAAACTCGAACTAGAGGACCCTTGACAAGCCCCTCACAACTTATTCGGTCAAAGGGGGTTCCATATGCCCCCACCTCCGGAAGCACGCTCAGTCTTGGTTCAAGAGGTAAAGAACTCGCACCTAGGGGCTAGAGTGAGGCAAAACACCATCCCCGATGGCAACTCACCCGAACCGTCTTAGCATTTTAATTAAGCATCACCATTATTCACCGTGCCCGAATCATTCCATCAACATAAACAATTATGGAATTAATAACGGACATAAAGCATTTATATAAGCATGGCTAAGCATAGCTAAGCATATGAATACCACAATTCTATTTGTATCTCGGCCAACACTTCAACCCTAGGTTTCATAGGTAGGGATACATGTGATTGGCTCGGGAAGATCATGCATTAATAGGACAGTCTAATATTTACCGAAAGGACATTTGAACCGCATGCAATATTATGGTGGATAAAATAAGTTTATCAAAACATAGGATGCTAGATGCCAAGAAGGTTAGGTTATCTCTTGCCTTGCTGCCCGGTAGCGTAGTATTGCTCGTCGGGGTAGGAGAGGGAACCCTCGACTCCGGAATCTATCGATACCCAAAAGCAAAGGCAAAGAACACATAAATCACACGAACTCAAGATGCAATGCTCAATCACATGATGACATGTCAAGTTGATGCAAAGATATCATTATATAAATTAAGAGCAAATTTAAATGAGGAGCCAAATAATTAGTGCGATTATTTGGAACCAACCCCATATTTATCTTAGTGGCCACATTCTTTATAAAATATCGAATTATTAGAGAAGTGGCTTGAATATGCATGAACATGACATGAATGGATAGGATTCGTTCTTCCGATCATTTCGATAATTTATTTGTAAAATTCGGAGTACCGATGAATACTAGCAATTTAAATAATTAACGAAAAATAATTCTTTTAACCCAATTATGGATAACATCAAATAAATATTTGTGATCATGATGTAATAAAGGCATGGTTTGATAGCATTTGAAGTGTTGATCACATTGGTATTTTATTCATAATTTTTGGATAATTATTTAATGAGTTATGAATTTTCCTAATTTAGGTATTATTTATACCATTTTAGGAATTCGTAACTAACAGCAAGATTATAATTCCAAAAATAATGTCACAATGATTTCATATTTTAGAGTTTGTTTTACTGATCAATTTGATGTTTGATTTGTCACATTTGGATAATTATTTGAAAAGATATGAAATAATTAAGTCTGCTTTTATTTTCCAAAAGAAAAAAATAAAAAGGCCAGACAGGCCGGCCTCAAGCCGGCCAGGCCGGGAGGCAGGCCGGGGGGCAGCCCGAAGCACCCGGCCTAGTGGCCGGCCCAGGCTGGCGTGCAGGCCGGGGTACTACCCGAACCGGCCGGCCTCAGGGTCGGCCCAAGGCCGTTTCCAGGCCGGAACACTTGACCGAGCACGCGCGTCACGACCGCGCGTCCACGCGCGGTGACCGCCGGAGACGGCGCACAGCGGCGACGACGGAGGGGGAAAAGGGGAGGAAGAGGATGTCCATCGGGACCTCGAGCTTACCAGGCACTCATCGGAGGGAACGGCAAGGGAGGGGGTGTCCGGAGACGACGGCATCGTGGTCGACAGGCCGCGGCCGGAGGCGGGGAGGTACGGGGCGGCCACGGCGAGTACGGGCCTCCCGAAGGGATTCCTCGCACGGGGAGGTCGGGGACGACGCGGCGGAGGCGGTGGCGCGCACGCACGGCGAGGGGTGGTTGGAGGAGTCGGCGAGCTTGACGGAGGCACGTCGGACAGGGAACGGAGGCGATGAAGAAAACCGGTGGTGACGACGACTCGGACGACAAGGCGCCGATTCCTGGCACTCGGGCGAAGAAGACGGCGAGGCGGAGGGGAGGGTGCGCATCGATCTGCTCTCTGGGCTCCCTAGAGGCGGCAATTCGGCGGCGGGCTCGAGCCAGAGCTCGGCCACGGTGCGGACCAGCACCAGAGAGAGGGAGGGAGAGAGGGGATGGGGATGGGAAAGGTGGGCGTGGGGAGCAGGTGAGCACGCGGGCGTCAAGATGGCCCTTGGCCGCGGCATGGGGGGGGGGGCTCGGGCACGGCGCGTGGGGTGCGTTCGCGGCATGGCGCCATCGGCCTCCCTGGCGCCACAGTGAAGGAGGGGGAAAGAGAGGGACTGACAGTGGGGGCCCACTGTCAGCGATTTGATCTTTTCCAATTTTTCTTTTTCCCGATTTTTAAGCAGCTAGGTTTAGCTATTTAAAAGAGACATTTAGGCAATTTTGTAAATTATGCAAAAATTCCAATAGGCTCCATTTAGCCCTTAGGTGCTCCACAAAAATCTGTGTGGCAAAATAAAATGTTTTGCACCACATTTGTTCTTAGAGTTTAAATAGGGCATTTTTGATAACTTTCAAAATAGATTTATTTGGAGCAATTAGCCATTTCAATAAAGTGTGAAAATATTTAGGGAGGCTCATGTTATAATAATGAATCATCCCATATTTTTATTCTAAATTTTTGGAAAGTTCAACTTGGTTCCAAAATTAGAAATTGAATTAAGCCAATTTAAGTCCTCATATTTATTTCTCATTTGTCAAAACTTGGAAATTGAGAATTGGGGGTAAGAAGCAAATTGGGAACTTCCTAAACAATTTGGAAGTTCAAGAATAAAGTATTTTGCCCACTTGAGCTTTGCATTTAGTTTGGAAATTGTGAGGAAGGATTTTGCTCCCTTTGTTTTCATTTTTAGGTGTTGCTTTGTTTCCATATTAGCAATTTTAATTATGTATGCCATGATGCAATGCAACACAAAAAGCGAAAATTTGGCCCGTATTTTAGGGTACCAAATTGGGGCTGTTACAGTCTTCCCCGCCGAGCCATCACGGTCACTGTCTCCCCCCCCCCCGGCCCTATAAAAGGAGCACCCGAGCTCTATCGTGCGAGCAGCCATTCCCTCTCCCTCCCCTGGACCTCCCTGCTCACTTAGATGGGGAATGAAGCTCAACTTCGACCGTGGTGGCCGAAATCGTAGCCGCGGGTCCTCGGATCGCCGCGAGCTATTTCGAGCTCCATTCGCCAATTAAATGGGTGTGGAGAATCCTCTTGTTCTCCTGATCCTCCCGGTGCCCTCGGTTCTCGGAATGGTGGCTCGTGGCCTCGGCATCGTCCTCGACCACCGGCGACGGGCTCGCACGGCACGCACCCGTGGCGGCGTCCCGATGCCTCCCCATGTCCATGGTCTCCCTCCTCGGTGGAGCGCGGCAAGGCGCTCCTCCCCGTGCCCTTGGCATCCTGTGGCGTCCACCGGAGCATCGACGGCTGTTCGGGACCGAGCCGGCCGGAGTCCCGTCGGGCTCCCTCCCGTGCGTCCTCGACGCAAGGAAGGGGACGACCAGCTGGAGGCCAGCCTGGCGTGCTGGTGACGCTGACAGGCGGGTCCGGCCTGGCCCCGCAGGCCACGTCGGTTAAGTTGAGGCGCCACCCGCGCGTCTTCGTTCCCCTGAGCCGAAGGCGTCTTTTCGGCGAAATACGCGACCGGCCCAGCCCAGTAGGATTCGGCCCGCTCTGTTTTTTTTTCAGAAGTGGGCAGCGGGTAGTTAAGCATCGCCGAGCCGTATCTTTTGAACCGTACATCCGTTTGAGGTGGTTCAAATTTGTAAATTCATGTTTTTAAAAGCTATATCCAGTGGCATAGGTTTTGTATTTTTGTAAAATGTTTGTATACTGGGCACCTTATACATATGCATAGGTCCATCCCGCGGTACCGGCAACCCGATACCCTAAACCGCGACGTGTCCGTGACCCTCAAGCCACATGGCGTCAATCCCCGAAGGCAAGCTAACCACTTCTATGAACACTCAAGCGGTGTTGTTTGGTTGCATTTTACCCTGTCATATAGGTGCATTTTATTGCTTATCATCTGTGAACTGTGCATCACGAGATATCGTGGCTTTGTTATATCCTATCAACTGGGCGTCACGAGATATCGTGACTTTGTTTCATACCTGTAATACGATAAACCCATGTCCTGTGGGTTGAGTTCCGGTACCCCCCGTCTAAATACACGTTGGGTCCTGCCCAAGTGGATTGAAGCAGCTACTTTTCTGTAGAGTTGTGGCGTGCGTTGGATGGTACCATGCACCACTCCCCATTACTCAACCTGTGGCTGTCACTGGTCGGAGTTATCTTCGCCCTCGCCCGGTTGACTGTGCTATTTTATTTTCTTTTACTCAACCTGTGGCTGTCACTGGTCGGAGGTATCTCCGCCATCGCCCGGTTGAAACTAACCATTGATTGAACTAACTATATATTGTTTGAAAGATTGGGTGCGGTTTGTTTCTGTTTCATGTTGATATGGAATTATTGTTTTGCACTGGACTAATCTGTTTCATGTTGATATGATATTATAATTGTTGTGTTGGACTAATTCTTTATTGTGTTGGACTAATCCTCTGTTTTTTTGGAATTGTTGTTGAAAGAAACTGGATTAATTTAACCAACCCTCCAAACTTCGATAGGGTCAGTCCATAGTGCCACCAATCTGAGCATTGAACGCACTACCACTGTCGCCCAAATGGGAGAGCCATAGCCTATGTAACCTATCACGCCTCCTTTGATGCTACCCACTTGGCAAGTCTAGTCGGATACTGCATAGTTGTGGTCGGGGCTAGTCTTGTGAAGGTTCCGGAGCTAGGCGTTGCTCATGAGTTGGGGACGTGCCGGATTCACTTCGTCATAAGACTTAGCCCGAGTGGTAAGTCGGTAGCTATACAAGGAGTGTCTTGGTAGCGTGAACGGTTATGTAAGTGTATCTTGCCGTCATGAAGCAAGGTGCATTTAGATGGGTGGTAACTGCAACCTCTCGAGAGTGTGTCAACTAGCAGCTAGCCTTGTTCCTAGGTCATGGAACAGTTCAGTGTCGGTCACACTATTGTCCTTTGTCGAGTCCGGAGGTTAAACTTAAGTTCGGTTTGAAAGAGAGATGAACAACCTGATTTAGAATAGGCTGTTGCAGGGAACGTTACTTGAGTCCTGGATGGTTACCCGTGTTTGGGGTGACGGTGTGATCATTGGGAGCCTAGAGTTAGGCCCGAGCCAACATCAACCGTGCATGCCCAGAATGGAAAGTTGAGGCCAGGGGGCCTAGCAGTTTGACAGATGTGATGAGGCCATTGGGCCTAGTTGTGATGACAGGTGATGTTATAATATTTGGTACCAACGGGTACACTCGTTACTCGTCACAGGTAAGTTCTCTTGTGTGATCACCGGTATACGATCCAACCCCACCTGGCTTGGACTCTGTACTGGTGATACCCCTATTATTTGCTTATGCCATGATTTGTTGTGCTGCCTTGTTGCTACCCACTTGGACTGCCGTAAGTAGACACTTGCCATGTTTAGATTATTTCTGTTGCTAGCTACTTGTTGCCTGACTTCTTGACTGTTCATGTCTTGTGGTTGTTTTCTTGCGAGTACGTCATTGTACTCAAACTGGCTTTCATGTGGCCAGACGTTGAGAGGATTCATCTTCTACCATAGCAAAGAGATGGAGCAAGAGCGTGCTAGGATCAATAGCCCAGCCAGATGCCCGTGGAACGGAGCCGCACCAAGCCGTTGCCGTATTTGTGTCTTTCGCTGCCGGTTAAACTCTGTCCCGTGCCATACTTGGCTATGATAATTTTCATGCCTTGGTGGCCATGTAAACCATTTGTCGCCCTCTAGGCCTGATTGTGTAATGATATTTCCGCTATGTTGCATTGTCGTAACGTGCGTCCAGATATCCTGGGCTGGCGCACGGGGCGACCGCCTCTCTGGCAACATGTGTCAGAGGGGGTGTCACATACACTCAGTTCACCACTATGTTGATCTCATGTCACATGATTTAACAAAGTGAAACAAAAAATCCATTTTTAAACCTCCTGCTACAAGCTTAACTTGAGGGTTAGGGTTGGTATATGGTCTGGGGCTTTGTACACTGGGTGTTAGGGTTGAGAATTGTCAAGTTCACTGTTATGTGGGTCATACCCATCCGAGGGCCTCCAGGGGACAATGTGTACAGATGCACAACCTTTTTATGTAAATGGTACATAGGGCCGGTGAAAGTGCATGGTTGCCCCCATGTGTGGTTTTGGTAATTAATGACAATCTCTATGGACTAATGTTTGTATTGAGCTACATGTAGGTGTGTCCTTTTGATTTGCTTGATCTCCATTTGTTGGTGTCAAGGTTAAAGGAAGAAGAGTATTTGTTGATCAAGGCTAAGTGCGAGTTGATCTCCATGTGAAGATATGCCGAAGAGTGCTTCTCCCATATTGGTGTATCGGGGAGCAACATGTGAGCCTTCACCAAGCGAAGTGCAATCAAGAAAGGTGGTTCGTCTTGAGGAGATGAAGATCGTCTTCATCGACCTCAAATGGATTAAGCGCAAGGCAAAGGTATGTTCTTGATAAGCTTTCTATTTTACCGGTCTCATGATGTTAGTTGAGAGACCGGGTTATAGGATAGATAGCCGTACTATCAAGAGCGGCTCTTGACCGAGTATCATGATCGTATCATTCGTGGAGAGCTCAAACCTTTGCATCCTTGCAATCATATTTATTGGTTCTTATTTGTCTCTTATCATGGTGTGGTCTTGGTGCTTGTCGTGCTTGTCAAGACAAGGCCAAGTTCACCGAAAACGGTTTTCATATGCGTCTCCTATTGCGTTTCGGTATTGGAGATTTTGTCGGTTCTTCCTCGTGGAAGGTCTCTCTCTTCCAATTATTTGCAAAATCTCCTTTACTTGTTTTCAACATTTCCAAGGGTAGCATTTGCCGTCCTCTTTCCAACAAAATTGGTTTCACGTCTTTTGGGCTTCATTTGCAAAAGATATAACATTTCCGGTTTGCGAAATAGAGTTTTAACCTTTCCCCATTTGCTTTTACAATATCTTGTTGTACTATGATGTTTCTCTGCATAATCTTGTAGTGTTCGTTGTGACGATTCTAACGAGTTCAAGATTGTCGAAACGGAGTTCGTTTGCAAAAGTTATTGCGTTTATTCCTCGGAACATTTTTAGACAGAAAAATAGAGGAAAGAAAAAAAAGGGGGGCACCAGGCCGGCCTAGCCAGGTCCAGGCCGGGACGAGGCCGGCTCCCTCGGGCTGCCTCCCGACCCACCGCACGCAGGCTAACCGGCCCGGGTCGGGACCAGGCCGGCTGGCTCGGGTGGTGTCCCGGCCTCCACCTCGCGCTGGCCAGCCCAGGCCGGCCCTTCTGTGGCCTTCCCGGCCTCCTGCCGGCCCAGGCCGGGCGCACAGGCCGGCACGCCTGCTCCCTGCGCTGCCTTCGTTCGATCGTTCGGTGCGGAATATTCCCGGCTGGCCTGGTCGGGGTGCAGGCCGGCCCCAGGCCGGGCTATCGGGCCAGCATCTTTTGCCCCCAACGGCCACATTTTTGTGGCCCCTATAAAAAGGGGTTCTTCCCCATTTTTCCAGCCAAGATTTTTGGGTGTGTGCCCCAAGTTCGTTGTAAAGGCTCCGGATTCCGCCTTGAAGGATTCCGATAGTGGAAGGTGAACCTAACCCTTGGAGTGAGGTTCATCGGAGAATAGGGTGAGGCCTTTGTGGCGTCTTGAGTAGGCCTTTTGTGGCGAGCTCACACCCCTCCAACGAGACGTACTCTCTTAACAAGGAGGAACTCGGGAATACATCCTCGTCTCCGTTGACTCGGTTATTTCTATACCCGAGCTCTTTACTTATGCAATTTACATTATGATAACCTTTGTGCTTGATGTCATATATATTGCTATCACCTTGTTGTTATATTTCTTAGCATAAGTTGTTGGTGCACATAGGTAAACCTAGCATATTAGGTTGTTAGCTTTTTAATTTAAACACATAGTTTATTTCGCAATTATCAAGTCTTAAACCGGAAAAGTTTAATCGCCTATTCACCCCCTCTAGGCGACATCGTTTGT
>QRDG01001924.1:0-185059 GCA_012064385.1 Puccinellia tenuiflora
GGGGAAAAGCAGAAAGAACATCGTGTACATGGACGTCTTGGAGGGATGAAGCAAATTTATTCTTCCTTCAAGCCGGAATCTCTTATTATTTGGTCTTCTTACTGCATATATATTGCTCATCTCCTTGTGATATTGCTCCTTTCTTTTTCTGATTTACATATATCGTGTTATGCAGCAGATTCAACAGTTCTTTGAAATTGTCAACTCACTTATTTTGAGCATGAGTTACATGAACATTTCATTTACTATACCTACACGAAGATTCTGTTATATTGTCGCTGCACTTTGATAAATAAAAATGTACTTTGTCGATGATTTCTTAGTATTATAGTATATACTAATACACGTGCGTGCACGTACATATTTACTAGTATACTAAAAGATGTCTAAATGCATCCATATGTAGATAAATGAAAGTCATCTATTTTGGAATGGAGGGAGTAGATTTGTGTTTTGTGCAAGTAATTACCCCAAGGAACATGCTTCCGTACACCCCCTCCCCCCAAACTCAATTTTTTTTCATATAATTAGTTAATTTCATTAATAAAATTTTGTGGCCCACATAAGCCCATATCTAGCCGGTATATCATACATCTAGTCTAGACTATAATATTGGGATCCGTGGTGATGGTGTGGTACGTCGTGCCGTTTTTCACTTAAGCCCCTGTGAAATCCGAAAATCAAACCCGCAGTCCAGTATGGTACGGTACGTCTCGTCATGTTTACAATTTAGCCCTCACAACCCCAGGCCACAATCTTCCCCAAACCTTGCGCCGCCGGCTTGCTGCCCCGGCCTGCCCTGCGCGCCTCCGCGGCTGCCTCGCACTTGCGGCCCCGGCAGCATATCCAGGACGCATCTACCTCGCCTCCTCCTCCGCGCCCGCCTCCCCCAGCAGCATCCTCCTCAGCCTCCGCCCCTTCGCCGCCAGGTGCCCGCCCGCCCCGCCACTCCGCGTCTTCATGTACGACCTCCCCGCGCGCTTCCACGTCGCCATGATGCCGGCCACGACGCCCACGCCCTGCAGCAGCAGCTGGGCGGAGGGGGCTGCGCGAGGGAGGCCGTCAGGGTGCGGGATCCGGACGCCGTCGAGGCCTTCTTCGTGCCCTTCTTCTCCTCCCTCAGCTGCAACGTCCACGGCCGCAACATGAACGATCCGGGGACCGAAGCCCACCGCCTCCTACAGGTGCTGCTCCCTCCAGACGCTTCGTTATCTTACTGTTGCTTCTCATTCTTCTCATAATTGACTTGCGCGGTCTGATTGAGACGGCTCTGCACACAATTGTGTTCTGTGTTGTGGAAAATCGTTTTGGTAGACGATCGATGGTGGCAGGAGGCAGCCAAAATTATACCACGTAAAAACTATAAACACTGTGAAGTGACAAAATATAACAGAAATCACCAATCCGTTGAACACGTTAAGCTCATCGAAGATAGTTCTTTACTATGTATAAAAGAACTCTTCTACTTGTAATTTGAAATTGAAAGGCCACATATCTGGTAGGATCTAGGACCCTAAGCATCAGATTGTTGCCTCCTTTTGACCTTTACCGTAGAGTGTGGTGCTGAATTATCTTTCCGACATCCTTAATCAATTCGTTGTTGAAGTGTATCCTCTCAAACGTGGTGGTTATAGTTTCCATTGGCTTGCAGGCTAAGTTATTGGTTCTGACCTTTTAAATTTCTTTGCCTGGTTCCAGGAATACCCAATAGATCACAAAGAGGCAATATCTAGCATCTGTTTTTCTGCTCCAAGGTGTTCAGATTTTCCTGAACTCATCCAAGTCCAAATGATGTTTGTGACAAAGTATGGGAAAGAATTTGTTGTTTATGCTAGATTGTGGGGACAACCGACAGTTCATATGCCACCTTCCATCAAAAGTCATTTAATTATGTTAACGACTAGAATGATGCTGAAACATTTTGAACCAATACCTCTACAGATAGTTGAACTATCTGCTTTCTATTTGTCCTCCTCCACTTGAAGTGAAGGTGAAACTGCTGAAGGAGATTCCCAAGGAGCATGAGATCGATTGGGATCCTTCAGTGACAGAGACATGTGACAAAATATCTTAAACCCCATGAAGATCTATTGGTAAGTGTTTGCATAAGAAACTTTAGTTGTGTTCTGGTCACCTAAATCTTTTTTTCTTATTTCTTTTGCAGCTAACTTCACCAGTTCTATTAGTCTAATACAATATAAAATATGAGGTTATGCTACATGCTAATGTAAATAAGATACCGTCAGGAGGTTTTGATGGTTGCTAAATTTATCTTAATTACTAGCGACCAACAATTTACTCCTTTTCATCTCGTTGTGAACTCTCTTGTGTGCATTTGTTCTTGCATTACTGTTCAGGATTTTGTTTGTGATAGTTTCTTGAGTAAAAGAATCTTATATTGTTACAAGCTAGAGTATGTCACTCACTAGGTGGTAAAATGTTCAATTTTTACACATTTCAATAAATCTTTGATAAATCGTTCGATCGATTTGTGCGCCTTCATGACGCAAATCTTGTTCTTTCCCATTGCAACGCACGAGCATTTTTCTAGTATTGGTATATATTGGTATATGTATGTGTACGTACAAGCCCTCCATCGCTGCACATGCAAGAAAGAGATCGCAAGAAATCATCGCTAGAAGCCCCTCGACACGGAGTCCATCGCACGTCGAAGATCCTCCCCGCCATCCCCGCCGGCGACTCCTCCAGTCGCGATCCCCAGCGGCTGCTCCTCCTGCGTGATCCCCGGCGCAATCTCCGCCGACGGTTTCTCCCGGCACGCTCCCCGCCGGCGGCTCCTCCCGACGCAATCCCCACCGGTGGCTCCTCCGGGCGAGCTCCCTTCATTAGCTGTTTCTTGCCGCCGCTGCCGCCGAGCGTGCCGGCGACTACCACCCCGGACGTGCTCGTCTGTACCACTCCATGCCGCCGCGGCCGAGTGTGCCAGCGACCTCTTCCTGGGGGCATCGCACGCCTGCGCCGGCCCTTTTCCGCCACCGCCGTCGAGCGTGCCGGCGACCTCATCATCGGGCGTCGCTCACCGTCGCTCATGCGAACACCGCTCGCTGTCATTCCCGCGGCCACTGCTCACCGCTCACGAAGACGTGATTACATACTGTATGAACAAGAATACGTATACGTGTGTCTGCATATGTGTACACATATAATTGGGCCAAACGAATTTCTACATGGCTTTATATGAATTATTTCAATATTATTTAATTACAGAAGACCATCATGTCCCTCGTAACAAAGGGGTACGGAGCGATCTCAGCCGTCATTGTGTTTGATTTTGAGTTTAGTTTGGGGAGGGGGGTGTACCGAAGCAGAAACCTTACCCCAAATATTGTTGTTTTGTGCAAAAAATAACTAGAATTATGGTTTGGTGCAACAAAAGCCCCAACGGTTGGTGTTCCCTGCAATTTGCTCTAATATCTTGCTCCGATGATGTGTCTTAATTTTTTTAGAGTGTGAGTGGTTTTTGTCGGTTTCTGTAAATTAACTGCGCATTGTATGGAGTTTGGATCCGATTTCCCTGTCTAAAATGGATTAATTATCTTCTTCTATAATGCAATGTGGAAACTCCCCGCCCTCTGACGAGGTTTCGTCAACCAGGGCATTTCTTTTTTATTTGCGAATTATAGGAGAAATTTGAGAACGTCAATCATAGCAGGCGCCATGCGTGGCTAGCGGTAGTCACGAGAATGCCAAAACTGTGGTGCAGAAAATAAAAATAAAAGACACTAACGATTTTTTATGAAATGTCGTCAAGACGAATCACCGGAGTTACCATGACGTGAAAATAGGCGAGCATTTCTTCCGGTGATCTGGAATGCCAAGTCAAAATGCAGCTAAGGAGATCTTCATCCAACACGGATGGCGATGTACTCTACGTATTGGTCCTCCGTCGACTTAGTTTTTTTTCACTTATGTCGTTTATGTGAGCAGCAGTTGTTTGAACTTTGTTTTGAGAACCTTTATTACTTTTTGAGCAGTGTGCATTTTCATTATGCAGAGGTAGGGTGTAACTTGATTGGTTGTATCTCATTGATGTAAATGATTGAGTTAATAAAAGTCGCTTTATAAAAAAAAAGTCAAAATGCATCATGGCCCCCAAGAGTCTTTCAAGCTTGTCGTGGTGGGGCAAACTTTATTTCACGTTGGGGAACCTACAAGCTTTCCTGATAAAGGATGGAACAACACAAAAAGAATATCTAAGATATAGTGGAAGGCCAAAAGATGGCAAGGCGATCGTAAGACGCCGCGATATGAACCAAAATCAGTAACCCGCTGAGCACCGTCAGATACATGGGATATTCTCAAGGATCAATCATGCATGTTGCGCGTGATGAGCATCTCACGACTCACAAGTCCACTTCAGTGTGAACCTTCCCTCACTCCCTATCCGCCAGTACTAGATTCAGAAGGCAAAACTCTGAATTCTGAAAGGTGCAGAATAATATGATTATATTTCTATGCGGCTGGATATTAGAAACTTGAACTGCGCCCGCTAATCGGCTCCGGTCTCTTAAGCTCAACTGACAAGTTGAGCTCATACTTAATGAGATTCAGTTTTATAGCATTACAAAATGTCTAGACAGCATGCTTGTAATAATCATCGCAAGATCGACCGCTGTGTTTGGAACCTGCAGTTGACTGAAAATTTATACCAGTAGCCCAGTATCATGTTTAACCAAGCACAAGCTCATCCAAAACTTCGCAATGTCATATAGATGAAAACAAGGGACAAAAAAAAGAAGAGTTGTAAGACGATTCATGATATAACTTTTATTAATATGGAAGACAAACTAGAGTATTGCAAGCTCAAAAAAAGACATCAAGTACCAGCAGAGTACAGAGCTTCACATAGACAGAGCACTTGATGAAGTCCTTACAGGCCATAAAAAAATAAACTGCACCAAGCAGAAACCTGATTCGACTCGACATTGATGCATCTCAGCAAATAGTACACATAAGTTGACACCCTATCAACCTTATTCTACTCATGCAAACAGACATAGAGAACTAAATTGAAACATGCATGGATACTAAATTTATTCATGCTTATGTGATGATCATGAGCTATGCGCATACTACTAAATTTCCATGATAATATCCCTGGCCGCTTTCATTGTCACCGGCAGGAGACTAGCAATAAGCTCCTTGAGAGCGGACGGACAGCTGCTTTTGAGATGTGCAAAGCCATCACTTGCCTTCATCGCCTCCAGATTGGAAGGAGAAGCCAGGAACTGTAAACAAGCTTCCTTGAGTCCATTACAGCCATGCTGATCAGCTAAAACCAAGCTGTTTGCCACCATGTTGGCGTCAATGTGGCTGCATAACTTGTGTTCGCATACCAGTTTCAGCCTCTCGACGTTGTACCTGTCCGCCGCCACAAGCAGATGGCCCGCCATCACCACATCTCGGCTAGCCATCTCAGGAGCAGGCAACGAGTCGGTGTATATGAAATGGAGCAAGCACTTGAACACACGAGCTTCCATCTCTTGGATCTCAATCGGGCTACCAGCATTCTCCTTCATGGCACCGAGTAGCTCCGCCTTGAATACGGACGACCGAGCAGCGAGGATAAACCTATGAGCCAAAAACTTCTCCCCGCCGACATGAAAGGTCACATCTGCACCGACCGAGCTCTCCAGGAGGTTGCCGAAATGCGTGTGCAAGTCACTTGGAGGAACCACAACAAACCGATCACCCATTACTTGGATATCCTTCTCCACAGTGATATCATACCTAATACTCAAACAATCATCGATTATTATGTCCCATGATCCCTCCAAATCCATATGACGAATATTGTAGGTGTAGCTACCCCATAAACCATTTATTCTGAAGATACGGTGAGGGAAAAGGCTGTACGGCGGCACCGGTAGTCCATCCTCGCCAACAACACTAAATCTGGCTTCCACCTTCACATCTTTAGCGTCACCGGAATCATGAACCAGCTGAAAAGAGATGGCATCGGCATATCCTGCGTGGCCACCGTTGGGGAAATACCTGAAAACGAAGCTGTGACCTCCAACGCCGAAATGGGGAGAGTCCATGTACTCGCAGTTGCTGAAATCGGCCTTGGCGCTCGAGTATCCATGTACCTTGAGCACGTATGACCTCTCCTCGGATTCAGCTACCATGGCAGCTGAAATCTTCCATTGATTTGCCATTCTGGAACTGGAAGTATGGCCTCTCCTCAGATACTAGTAGTAGTGGGATGGATGGAGCATTGGCAACGCCCAGGTATATATAGGCTGCAGGAAGTCCACAGGTAGTCGTTGGACGTACGTGGTGCGACCGTCGCCGTCCTCGCTAGGCGGCGCAGCATTTTTTAAGCGACTGACTGCTTCAGGCGCTCGTGTCACATCCATTGTGGCAAACAAAGCAAAAAAAAAAAACGCCAAGAACATCAAGAACAAAACGCCAAGAACAAAACGTCAGCATTTTTTATATCGTCTGGCCGTAGATGGTCGCAGCAAGTCCATCTTTATCTAGATCCGCCGCCTAACGCTGTTTTTTTTTTGGCAAATCGAGCTGACAGAAGGAGAATCGTGTGGCTGTAGACTGTTCCAGCGTGTTCAGTTCTTCCTGTTCGCCGGGTTACCTGATGATCGATCCAAATAAAGTCTGGCTAGCTTTGCATTGCAAATCGCTACGATCGTACAGAGTGTGCTGCTGCTGCTACGTACGTACGCGCGCGGCGCACTCTGAAGATGATTTTTACACACATGAAGTCGGAGCGACCGAGCGACGCGGATGGGAAGGTGTGCTGCTACGGAAACCATCCCTCCTCTCCTCCGGTACCGGTGTCGCAAGACAGAAACTTGAACTGCATCCGCCATGGTTTCTATTCAGATCAAAAGAAAAATTGCGCTCATACTAACAGATTCAGTTTGGTAGCGTTGTAGCATGTCTCTGCTTGGAATCACACTCAAGCGAAGGCGAGCAATTGATTTGATATCCATATCAGTACCTTTCACTTTCAGCCTATCCAAAATTTGGTCAGGCCACACTGAAGAACAGGAAAAAAAAAAGACAAAGAAAGAAGAGTGATATCTTCACTTCGACAGTTAGAATCCAGGACAGACAGTTAGTCTAAAAAAATGGTCAGAACAAAGAAGAATTATAGCATGCACTTGTTGTCTTCTACAGTAAGGAAATAACTAGGCAGTCCAAAGAAAAAAAGCATAAATCAAAACTTGGGACGAGCTCCCTCCAAAAGTACTAGTAAAGAACTAGAAGCATATGACATCAGGTAAAATAGCCTCCACGTTAAGTAGTTGAAGTCTTCACGTTAAGTAGTTGAAGTCTTCACATACCATAACAAACTGAACACGCAGAAACCCCTCTTTCGACATTTATGCATCTCAGCAAACAGAATATATACGCGCCACCACCCAATCAATCTCATTCCACTCACAGTATAGATATAAATAGATACTTCTTTTTCAATCAAGGGGACACATGTCACCCACTTTCATTTAAGCCCTAGAAAGATAAATTAGAGTTCAATACACACTGCAGAGAAGAGTAAACTTCAACTATTTATATATCATACACTAGAGGGGGGAAAATGACAGAACATAGGAGTCAGAACAATGACGAATTATGTGTGACACACTTGTCTTGTACAATGAGGAGCTCATCCGAACTTATGCAGTCCAAAAGCTACAGCTTAAATAATGGCGGATTTACGGATATAACTTTTAACTAGGGAAGAAGAACTAGACTATTGCAAACTGAACAAGACATCAAGTATAACAGAGTTTCAGAGAGGTAGAAGCATAGAACAGTTGATGGGGTCCTTAAAAATTATAACAAAATAAGCCGCAGCAAGAAAAAAACCAAATCCAGCATCATGCATTTCAACAAATAATAAACACAATATACACCCAATCAACCCCATTATACTTGCAATAGAGATATAGATAGATAGATAGCGCTTGAAGTTTTCATAGATAGCACATCTCTTTTTTTCCACCAAGAGACACTGGAGGTCAATAGACACTAGGCAGTCCAGCAAATTTCAGAGCTAGCAACTAAAATAGATACAGAACTAAGTCAACTATACATAGAGAACTAAGCTAAAACATGCACAAATACTAAATTAATTTATATGCGATGATCATGAGCCACACTATTTATTATATTGCCATGACAATGTCCCTGGCCGCTTTCATTTCAACTAGCAGAAGCCTAACAATCAGCTCCTTAAGGGCAGATGGGCAACTGCTTTTCAGATGCTCATAGCCATCACTTGCCATCATCGCCTCCAAATTAGATGGAGAAGCAAGGAACTGTAGACAGGCTTCCTTGAGTCCGTTGCAGCTATGCTGCTCAGCTAAGGCCAGACTAGTCGCCACCATATTGGCATGAATGTGGCTGCATAACTTGTGTTCGCATATCAGTTTCAGCCTTTCGACGTTGTACCTGTCTGCTGCCACGAGCAGATGGCCAGCCATCGCCACATCTCGACGTGCTTCAGATTGGTCACCAGCCATCTCAAGAACAGGAAGTGAGTCGTGTATAAGAAATGGAGCAAGCATTTGAACACATCGGCTTCCATCTCATGGATCTCAATCGGACAGCCGGTTTTCTCCTTCATGGCACCGAGAAGCTCCGCTTTGAATACAGACGACCGAGCAGCGAACACGGAACGATGGGCCAAGAACTTCATCCCACCGACATGAAACGCCACGTCCGCTCCGTCCATGCTCTCTAGGAGGTTGGCGAAATGCCGATGCAAGTCACTTGGAGGAACCACGACAAACTGATTACCCATCATTTCTTCACCGCGGATATCTTTGATGAGAGTGAGATCAATCCGGATGCTCAAACAGTCGTCTACTATGTGCCCCGATTGCTCCAAACCCGCCTGATTGCTAATGAGGCCAAAACCTCCACCCTCGCTTGGGAAGATCTTTTCCTGGATGAAACCGCTGTGTTGCTCCACTCGTAACCCATCCTTGTCAAGCACGCTAAACTTGGCTTTCACCTTCACATCCTTAGCATCAGGAGAATCAAGAACCACGCGTATGTACTTGTCCTGACTTGAAAAGCTAATGTTGGGGTAATACCTGAGAACCCAATTGTAACCTCCAAAACTAAAAGGGGGATAAACGGTGCATTCGCCGTTCTTGAAGCGCCGCTTCCCTCTTGAGCATCTTGAAGTGGAACACCTCTGACAATCCCTTGGATTCAGCTATGGCAGCAGAAACCATGCCCTGATCTGCCATCCCGGAGGTTGGCCCGGTAGCTAGGGTAGGATGGATAATGGCAGCCGGGATCGTGGGTCAGTGCCCAGGGGCCAGATCTATGGTCGGGGACGAGTCTGGAGTGAAGCGGATCGACGGCTGGCCGGCTGGGACGAGACTGGGAGGTGGGGTGGATGAGAGATGTGGAAGAGGGCAGATCGAAAAGGAAGAGCGCCGCTGCCTCTGCTCGCCGTCGGCTAGCTGCTGGTGCGGTTCTAGGTCGGCGGAGCGTCAGCAGCAGCGGAGTAACAAGGGGAGTGTGAGAGCAGAGCAGGGCGGCATCAAGATGAGGGCACGCGGCGGCGTGAAGAGGTGCTGGCGTGAGGCCGTGAGGGTCAGGTGGACGAAAGTTGTTGGGCTTAGGTGGGCTTCAGAGACCTACGGCACATGAGCCCGGTTACGTTCCTCCTCTCTTGGAAGCTACTACTCGCGTATCGCTCAAAAACAAAAAACTAACAATGCGTATGCTCAGCTAGTCAGTTGGTGAGTTTCGAAATGCACGAAAATTGTGGAGTTTGAAGAAAATATAAGTGTTCTGTTTGGAAATTTTTGGATACAAAAATGGCCTAGTGATTAGAACGTCCGAAAGAGCCACGATACATTTGAACAGCGGCCGTGTTGGCGAGTCACACGATACAGACTCAAGTACGTTAGAAGGGATAGAGAGGGATGCTTGGCGTAATGTGATGGATGTATTATTGAGCCTCATGGGCGAGTATATATAGGCGTACAGGGGTCATCTTGGAGTGCAAGACAAGACACGAGAGTCCTATCTCTATCCTAGACTATCCGTTTATACGTACACGGAATATATCTCTAACACTCCCCCGCAGTCGTAGCGGTAGCATCGTGAACAACAGGAACGTCGCGGACGGTCAGACTGGAGATAAACCGAAGTGGACCCCGGACCCCAGAAGGCTGACACTCCCCCGCAGACCGAGCGGGAGTGTCGTGGACGGTGTCGCGGCGCGAAGCTTGGACTGTAGAGGTAGCTGGTGAGTGCTCAAGCGAGGTGGTAGCCCTTGTGCCGATGTCGAGGGAGCCGAGAGCGTTGGGCGGTGCCATGGTCGGGGTAGTCATGCGAAGGGTCGCCGTGGTCGATGTCGTGGCCGGTGTCGAGGAAGCCGCACATGAAGCCGCATGCGCATAGTGCGCGAGGAGGATGACGGAGACGCATCAAGGTAGTCGTCGAAGAAGGGGCCGACGCCGGAGCCGATGCAGTCCGAGCCGTCGAGGACGAGGTGCGGCCATAGTTTTGCCAGAACTAGGCGCACGTCGGGGACGAAGGCATACTCCGGTTTTGCCAGAACCGAGTACGCAAAGAAGAACTCGTCGGTGATGCAGTCGAGGCGGTCGTAGAGGGGTCGATGCCGTAGAAGACGTTGTCGAGGCCGATGAAGACGAGGCGCCGATCCGAGTTTGCCAGACTCGGGAACGCGTCGGGGACGAAGACACTCCCGGTGTTGCCAGTACCAGGTGTGCGAGGGGCAGGGACCATCATAAACTTGTCGCCATGTCAGAGAAAGACTAGCAAAGGAGGACTCCACGACGGTTGCGACGCGCAGAGCGGCGAGGGAGAGATGCCGATGCTGTCCGCGGTTGTCGGAGTAGAGTAGCAGGTGGTGTAGACGGGGACGAGGCGATGACGCTGGCGGCGAAGTTGTAGTGGACGAAGACATAGAAGACGGCGGAACCAGCGACGGCCTGGAGTGGGCACGCTGGACGCCTAGAGGGGCGCGGGGTAGTCGGCGGGACCTGCGACGACGAGAAGTCGTCCTGCAGGTTACCTTTTGGAGCGCGGCGGCGGTGCTCGAAGGAGAGGCAGGCGCGGACGGTGTCGCAGACGCGAACAGTGTCGACGCGGACGGTGTCGCAGGCGCGAACGGTGTCGCAGGCCCTGGCACCGTGGGACCGGGCGGGATGACGAAGACGGGCGCAGACGGCGGCGATCCGCGCCGTGGAGCGGCGCGGTAGAAGCCGGGGACTCCAGTGCGCGGGGACGGCGAGGTGACAGCGTGCAGCGACGCTACACCCCGAGGGGCGGCATAGTTGCAGGGCGCGAGTCGGTGCTGCGGCTGGAGGCCACCGGCGCGTACGCGCGTGGGAGGCGCGTCGGCAGCCGGTAGGCGGAGACCAAGGCGGCGGCGCTGCGGCCCGAAGGGGCGACGCAGCGGCAGCCCGTAGCTCGATCGGTGGTAGGCGCGTGCTCGGGGACGTGCTTGGCGGCGACGTGCGCAGATCGGTTGATCAGACCGACGGTGCGACGTATGCGCCATGGCGGGGACGACGCGTAGATCGGTGGCGATGGCGGCGTGGTCGGTGAAGTCCCGGGCGATGACGATGAAGACGATCCAAGGGGGACGGCCGCGGAAGCCTCCTGAGGAAGGCGCAGCAGCCGGCCGCGGTGCGCGGCAGCCTGTCGTGAGGTCGTGACGGCCTACCGAGGCAGGCACGGCGGCGGTGGTGGCAGACGCACGGGCGCGGTGTAGATCGTCGATGCCGATGGTCGGAGTAGAGGCGCGGCGATGACGACGGCGATGGGCGACTCAATCCGATCTAAGATCGGTAAGCCAAAAAAAGAAAACCGATCAAGAGATCGGAGAAAAGACGTGCAGGGCAGCCGATCACGGATCGGCGGACGGACCCTGCGTACGGGTTGCGCAGCCCCCGGCGGAGATCATGGAGATCGACCTCCCCGGGGGCGGCGCGGCGGAAGCGTGTCGACGGCGCCTAGCACGGCGCCATGGGGCGGCGGTGCTAGGGTTTGGGAGCGGCGGCTGGGGCGCGAGGGCTTGGCGGCGGCTGCTCTAGGGTAGGATCTAATTAGGCTGATACCATGTTAGAAGGGATAGAGAGGGATGCTTGGCGTAATGCGATGGATGTATTATTGAGCCTCATGGGCGAGTATATATAGGCGTACAGGGGTCATCTTGGAGTGCAAGACAAGACACGAGAGTCCTATCTCTATCCTAGACTATCCGTTTATACGTACACGGAATATATCTCTAACAAAGTAGAGTCATGTTGGACGGCCGCCGAAACAGCAAATTGCGTCTGCTGAATAAGAAACTTGGTGCAGATTCATTTGCGCACCGTCAGATATGGCATATGCTCAACGATCAGTCATGGGCAGTTCCAGCCTAACGGTGCTATCTTTCTGGCAAGAGAATCTCCGAGTCCCGTGAAGTAAAAAGAGAAACTAATGCGACGACGTGCCCACATGACTAACTAATGGATTACGATGTGTTTTCAGTTTTCACCACTGCTGATCAAGAGGTTAGAGCGCGAGTAGAGCAAAATGCTCTCGTTGCTACTAGCTGGCTGTCCTGGAAGTGATGTCGAGTGAGGAATGATGGCCGGCTGCGACCGGCGGCTCGACTCTGAATTCTGAAAGGGAGTTGCTGCAGGATCTGAATCAATGCTATGTATCAATAGGCAGTCCCAACAGCGAGCTTGCATCGCACTCGGTCACAGCGGCACGATATGTTTCATTCCGCTAGATATAGTACTCCTTATGTCCGGGTTTATTAGTCCTATCCCTAGGTCATCATTTTGATCAATATAATATAAATAATATAACACAGAAATCATATGATTAGAAAATATAGCATATGAAGTTTCTAATGATATATTTTTTTGTCATGAATAACTCATATTAAGTTGGTCAAAATGAGGACCTAGAGCTACGTGCAGTACTAATAAACCCGGACGGAGGTAGTACGATCTTCCCGAAACGGCTCCCTTCTTGTTGACCGGACAGCCGGCTAACATGCACGCGTTGAATCCAACTGTGGACCCCACCACTTTCTCCACCTCTTATCTTCTTCCTTCCTCATTCCCTAATCCTTTTTACTGCCTTTTCTTCTCTCCCACCGATGGTTAGAACTCGGACGCACCTCTCCCCTGCACCACCTCTCCTACTGCCTCTCCTCCATGAACCACCGCCCATCGAGCCGGAGTCGGCGACGCCGCAGCGAGCCGGAGTCGGTGACGCCGCAGCGACCGCCAGGAGAAACTGGTTAGACATCCGAATGATTTGTATTCAAAGAACATAACGGGAAAAAACTCGATCACGAGGGAGGGGGGCATAAAACTTTGCTTAGACATGCAAATGATATCTACCAAAGATTCCTCATCATCTTATATAGTGTCATTGGGGCAGAAGCAGCGCGAGACAGTAGTGGTAAATAAAGAGGACGAGAATGGTAGGAAACAGAGATTGCAAGAAAAGATATATCGGACGCAAAACCTTTTTCCCGCTATTTGTTTGCCGAGTATGCTTACCGAAAACACTCGACAAAGTTTCCCTTTACACGCAAAGAAAGGCGGGAGAACAAAAAAGGGGAAACACTTACGTATAGCGGGAGGCTCGGAGCGTCGCGTCCTCCGGTTCCTATACACGACACGTGTCCCGCATGACTCCCACACCACCGCTCCCTGTCGTCCCCATCCTTCTCTTAGGGTGTGTTCGGTTTGAGAATATGGTGGAATGGAATGGAACCATTCCATCAGAATAGAACCGTTACGTTCTTGTGTTCGGTTTAGACAAAAAACTGTCATGGAACCGTTCCATTCTTGTGTTCAGTTTTGGAATGGGGTCAGGATGGAATGGAATGGGATGAGAATGGAGTTATTCTTAATATCGATTAATTATTCCTAAACTCAATTAATTATTCCTAAACTTGATTAATTATTTCTAAACTTGATTAATTATTCCTAATCTTGTTTTTTTTTCTAATCTTGATTAATTATTCCTAATCTTGATTAATTAGAGACATACAGCGAGCCGTTCCACCTCGTCTAGCCGAATCGGCCGGACCGGTGCGTTTCGCATATTGGAGAAATATTCCCTCCGGTGGAACCAGTGAGTTCCATTCCATCTACAATCCGAACACTGGAATGAACCCCTTCCGTTCCATTCCAGCTAGTTCTAGAACCGAACAGACCCTTATCCTCTAGCTCCTAGAAAAAATTCCCCAATTCTTTTGTCCCAGCTCGAGCTCGCATCGCCTCCACAGCTCGCACGCCCGTGCCGCCACAGCTCGCATCGGCTCCACAGCTCGCACGCCCGAGCCTCCACAGGTCTACGTCAGCTCGCACCGTCACCGGCCTTCAGCACGCCTACGCCACCCACGGGAGACCTCTCCCTCGGTCCCTTGGCTGCGAGTGGCGGCTCGTCCTCCCGATTCCGACCGACGACGACGTGCCAAGTCTCCTTGTCCTCCGGCTACTGCGAGCCCTCCCGTCGCCGTTGCCCTGCAGAGAGCATGAGCTGCAGAGAGCGGGTGCAGTGCACAGGGCAGGCACCCGAGCCGCAAGGGGTGGGCGATGGAGCTGGCGGTGCTGAGAGCTAGTGCCCCGTGCTGCTACCACCACCGAGCAAGCTGGCCGTCGGCGGCGGATGACGATGCTCCCTCGGGTGTACGGCGATACTCCCACGGGCGGACGACTATGCTACCACGGACTGACAGTGATGCTACCATGGAGCGCTGCAAGGTGACGGCGGCGATGCTCTCAAGGGCGAACATTGATGCTCCCATGGGCGAAGGGCGATGCTACCACGAGCGGACATAGATGCTACCATGGCGGACAGAGATGCGACCATGGAGCGCTTCAAGGAGACGACGGCAATGCTCCCATGGGTGAACCGCGATGCTCCCATGGGAAAACGACGATGCTACCATGGGCGGACAGAGATGCTACCATGGCGGACAGAGATGCCACCATGGAGTGCTACGAGGAGGCGATGACAATGCTCACATAGGCGAACGGTGACGTGGGCATACCCTCCGGGCACCCCACCATTGGCATACCCGATGCGGCCCAACCGAAGGCCCACCTGGAGGCCCAAGCGAAGTCCAAGAAGGCACAACTTGGAGTACAAGGCAAACTCATATAAACCCTACCTGGCTGCATATATAAAGCCAGGTAGGGGCACCCTTTAGAGGAGAGAGAACATACGGAACAACAGACTAGACACCCGCCAATGGCGGCAACATAGAGAGATCCAATCTCCACCGCCATAGCCTTCGAGCCATCTTGTAATCATCATCATCAATACAGATCAGACAAGCAGGATGTAGGTCTTTACCTCGCAATGAGGGGCCGAACCTGGGTAAATCTTGCTTGTCAGCCGTCCGACACTAGCAGCGCCAACGAAACCCTAGGTATCATACCGATGGGATTTGCCGTGGTAACCCCACGTCAAACGGTGATGCTACCATGGGTGGCCAGAGATGCTACCATGGTACTGCGACACCGCATCCGTGTTCTTCGACGACGGAGATGGCTGGCGGAGGAGCGACGTTGACGTACGCGGGGTAGGGTGGAGAAAGAGGTGATGAGGATTGCACCGGGCTACTGCATCAGAGACGCCACGACGTGGCTCTCCGGCGACGGCCGGCCCTCCAGCGACCAGCGGTGATGCGACGGAGTTTTAGGCAGGGGCGTCCATCGGTGATGGGCGTGGGGGATTTTTTTGCGTGCTAGTATGCGGGTTCGTGATTTGAGGTGGTAGGTTTTTTTTTCATGTTTTTACCGTGCGTGGACCTATCAAAAGGATGGGCACACGTGTCGAGAGCTGGATCCGGGAGATTTTTACCTCAAATCCCCCGAGGAACGCTCAGCACTGCCCATAAAAAAATCACGCCAAAACTTTATCGAGTGTCCTAATACGGGACAATCAACAAACAATCTAGATGCCCGAGTGTCCGTTGCAGGATATTCGGCAAATAAATCACGTTGTTACGGAGCCGTCAACCAGGGCCAGTATAGACACATGTCGTCTAGTATTTGCCGAGTACCCTTTCCTTATTTGTCGAGTATGTGATGCTTGCCGGGTGTTTTTTCTATACTATACCGAGTATGTTGTGTTTGCCGAATATTTTTTACATAATACCTGGTATGCATTCTATGTCCGGAGTTCTGAGGTCATTTCACTCGGCAAACACCTCGATACTCAGCAGCATTTAGATTTTCCGGTAGTGAATAAAATTCAACTTTTTGTTCGGATAATCTCCTAGAAACAAACCAATGATTATAAGAGGCAGCGAGACCCTGGCTAGTACTTGTAGTATTTTTATACTATATAATATAAGGTCAAGGGCCGCCTTTGAAGTGCGTACACAGAATAGAAACTAACCTCCAAACTTGGCAAGAATACGTTTCCTTCTCGTATCCGACAAGATCCGGACAGGAGCTCGTTTTCCGCTTTGGACCCAACCTCATCGAAGCCTAGCTAGAGCGATCTATAATTAAATTCGTCTTTCCTGGTGCAAAGCTGCTCGTACGATCCAGCATATATAGTAACTAGCTGAATTGAGCTAGATCGATGGGGTCTGTTTCGGCGTGGTCCGATCTCCCGCAAGAGCTCCTACATATCGTCATCGCCGGCCTCCCTTTCCCGTTCGACCACGCTCGCTTTCGAGCGGTGTGCCGTTCTTGGCGCTCCATCCCCTGTCCGGGAACGCTACCCATGGCCGCGCTCCCGAAGGGACTTTTCCATCTCCCCTCTCATGACGGCTTCAATGAAATTCACCGCTTCCCCGAGCATGACCGCTGCATTGGCTCCACCGACGACTGGCTCGCCATCGACACCACTGATGCTCAGACCAACAGGCATACGTACACGCTGTTCAATCCTTTTTCAAAGGCAAGGGTGTCACTCCCAGAGCTAGACGCAGTCATCGGCGATGTTTCTAAATCGTTTGTGATCCACAAGGTGCTCCTTCAGTCAGGCCTCGATGGTCTCATCGCAATAAGGACCAACAACCGTAATCATCCCATCATCTTACTGAAGCCAGGCAAAGATGTGTGGTTACCCCAGCCAAGATCAAGACCCTTCACCCGTATTATCGACGTTGCGTTTCTTCAAGATAACAAACTCTATGGGATCACACAGGATGAGGACCTCATCTCCTTCAGTGTTGACTTTGATAGCCAGGGCAAGCCCATGGTTACCAGTATCAAGGGCGTCATCAAACATCAAAATGTTGTTGTTAGAAAAGACGCAGTGAGAACAAGAACGGGCGACTATATAATTAATGACGGTAGACACTTTGCGCACAACGATGAGAAATCCGTTGGGTACACCATGACCATCTGGTACTTGGTCGAATCCTGTGGGAAACTACTTATGGTGAGGCGCGAACTGCAATATCTTCCTTGTCGTCACAGTATCACTAGCACCGTGGAGGTTTTCAAGGCGGATGTCGTCGGTGCACGGACTTGGGTTCCGGTGACAGATGGGCTACATGGCCATGCGCTTTTCCTCAGCAAACGCTTCAGCAAGTCCGTTTTCGCACGTGGTGAAGTAGAAGCAGATGCGATTTATTTTATGGACACACGTGAAGTGTTTAACATGAGATCCAAGACTACAAGCCAACCAAATGTGTATATGGGTTTCTCTGCATCATGGCTCTTTCATCCAGGTTCTTCTTAGATACAGTACTACTGTTTGTTGGCCTATAAGTGGAGAGAAGAATAGTGAGAAGAAGCAACGGCCAGTTGTGGCAACTAGCTAGCACATGATGCGAATACGAATAGGCGTGGACTATGCAGCGCGAGCCGTTCTTGTACTCATGTAATGTGAGTTCTAATTTATTGAACATATTAATTATCCTATTAACACTGTTTGTTTTGAGCATAGCTAGATATCAAAGTGTTGAGGATTTTCTTATACTAATACTTGGAGATCTATATGCACCTGAACAACGAGCCGCAGCATATCCTTATCGGTTGTTCGTATTATGCTTTTCAAATGAAAGATACAAATTGAAGAGTTTGTTTCTGTTTTATGCTTGTAAAGATCGTAATTACTTTACTGGTGAGAAATATTGGCGATATTTGGTGGGCTAGCTATCCTAGATTGACCATAATCACGTAGGATAGCTCGCATAGTTCTGAAAAAAAATCATAGCACCTAGAGAGTTGAGATCAACCTACTGCCCCACACCCATAGTACGGGGGGTAGACTTCAGATTTCTAAAACGTAGAAAAACGAAAAAGGGATGTCCGTGTCAGGGTACCCACACGAGGGGCACCTGACCAGCGACGACACTACGAAACAGAGGCAGATAAGGTGGACCAGGCGGAAAGGCCAACTCGACTCCGGAAGCCCAACTCCAGATTCATCGGCCCAGACTGGCAAGGCTGACTACTTAAGACTGAAGGATAGGAACGAAGAAGGCATCCAGACGGATCACGACGGAACCGGTTCTCTCCCTGTCCCCTGCTTCTCTACTCCTGTATCCCTTGCTTCTCCTTCCTCCAGCCCCCCTTCTCTCTGAACTTGAACTCGCTTTGAGCGATTTGTATCCAATTCGTGGCTGTAATCGAGTGGAACCCTAGTAGATCCCTTACACCTGGTATCAGAGCCTTCCTACCACCCTTCCGAAATTTTCCCCAGCCAAATCAACTCCAGATCTGGAGTCAATCATCGAAACACGCCATCAACGCCAAGTGAGGGAGGAACGCGAAGCCACCATGGGAGTGGTGGAGCTGACAAATCAGGACCTCTTCAACCAACTCAAGAGCCTCCTGGTCGCGGCCGAGGGCCGGCAAGAGGCCAGGGCGGACAAGACCGACGCACGGCTGGACGGGATCGCCAACGATCTCAACGCTTGGCGCCCGCAACTCGAGGGACGGGTCGATGCGCTTCAGTCCGCGGTCACCGCCCTGCAGCAACAAGCGGCAGGCAAGGCGCCGATCGCCGCACCACCTGCGACGGCGCAAGGAGATCAGGCAGCGACTCATCTCGCTGGCGCCCGTTCGGCGGCGAGTTCATCGTTGCTCGGACCGCCGCCGGCAGGGACCGATCTCGGGCAAGGCCACGGCGAGCTACCGCTTCACCGGGGGCAGGCGGCTGGAATCCCAGCGATTCCAGCGCTTACCCCGGGCACTGGTACGATCAATTTCCAGACCCCGATGCACCTTCGCAGTACTTTCTCTGAATTGGAATGCTCTGCGCATCAGTTATCGTCACAGTTGGGACAGGCTAATCCATCGTTGCCTTACCCTGTGTTCGATGGGGACAACCCTCAAATGTGGCAGACAATGGCCGAGCAGTACTATAGCATGTTTGCTATCCATGAGTCATACTGGGTTCCAATGGCGACACTGAATTTTGTTGGGTCGCCCAAAGTCTGGTTGCATTCAGTTAGAAAAAAATTAAGCAGTCTAGATTGGTCATCCTTTTGTACCCTGCTTTGCACTCGTTTTGGTAGAGACAGACATCAGTTATTAATTAGGCAGTTCTACACTCTTCGACAGCATGATACAGTTACTGAATATATAGAGCGTTTTGAAACTGTGATGAACAATCTAATAGCATATTCTGATGCCATACATCCTTTGTATTTTTTGACACGGTTCATCGAGGGGTTGAAGAAGGAAATACGGGCAGTGGTGCTCGTCCAACGCCCACAAGACCTTGATACCGCTTGTGCTCTAGCATTGCTGCAAGAAGAAGTGGATGACAGTGTCAAACCAACTGGCTATCGTTATTCAGAGTATGCATACAAGAACAAGCAATTGTCACTGCCGCCTCCAACTATCAAGGCATTTTCACCTCATTACAGTAATGAAGCAAGTGATCACAGGGGACGTGAAGCTGCTCGAAATCCAAGTGATGCTGCTTCCAAGTTAACGGTGCTCAAGAATTACAGACGAGCACGAGGTTTGTGCTTCAAATGTGGAGAGAAGTGGGGCAAGGACCATACATGCCCAGCAACTATACAGCTGCACATTGTGGAAGAACTGTTGGAGATAATGGGAGCAGATGCTTTGGGGATGGCAGATGAACAAGATGACACGGGTGAAACTGAAAGCCTGTGCTATATATCACTGCAAGCTCTATCAGCAACATTACAAGAAAAGGACAAGTCACCATCAGTGCTGCAACTGCAGGGGTGGATCAATGGCCAACCAGTTAATATGTTAGTGGATTCAGGAAGTACAGCTTCATTCATTAATGTCAGACTCAAGGACTCCTTACCACAGTGCACTGCAATTGTCAACCCTATTCGTGTCAAGGTGGCTGACAATAGGGAGCTCCAATGTAGTCAGGAGATAAAGGAGTGTGTCTGGACCTCTCAAGGGCATGAATTTGCCACTGATTTCAAGCTGCTCAAGCTGGGAATATTTGATGTTATTCTTGGGCAAGACTGGCTGTACAAGCATAGTCCCATGCATATAGACTGGCCTACAAAGAGACTCAAAATATCTGATCAGGGTTTCCCTGTATATTTGCAAGGAAGAGGACCTAAAACACCTATCTGCCATGAGATTAGTGTGGAACAGCTAAAAGGAATATCAAACAAGGCTGACATTGAACAAATCTTAATCATTCAGGCAGTACAAAAGGATCAGCAGCTGGAAGAGAATAACTTACCCACGGAAATACAAGAGATCCTCAAGCAGTTTCAGGATGTATTTGCATCACCAGCAGGCCTTCCACCAGAGAGAAGCTGTGATCACCACATCCAACTGATAGAAGGGGCACAACCCGTTCAAATTCGTCCATACAGGCACACACCCGCAGTGAAAGATGAAATCGAAAAGCAAGTTGAAGAACTACTCAAAAGTGGTGTTATTCAACATAGCACCAGCTCGTTTGCATCCCCAGCGATACTTGTTCAAAAGAAAGACCTAACCTGGAGGCTCTGTATCGATTACAGGAGATTGAATGCTATGACTGTACCCAGGAAATTCCCAGTGCCAATTATCGATGAGCTTATTGATGAGCTCACAGGAGCGAAGTGGTTCTCCAAATTGGACCTTCGCGCTGGTTATCATCAGATCAGAATGGCCCCAGGTGACGAGTACAAAACTGCATTTTACACTCACTCGGGTCACTACGAATATAAAGTGATGCCATTTGGTTTATCTGGTGCTCCGGCAACGTTTCAAGGTGCCATGAACAAAACACTACAGGGTGTCCTTCGCAAGTGTGCTCTGGTGTTTTTTGACGACATATTGATCTACAGCCCGACCGTCGAACAACATGCCAAGGACCTGCAGACAATATTGGCTTTATTGCAACAAGATAGTTGGCAAGTAAAATTGTCAAAGTGTGCTTTTGCTCAACAAAGTCTGGCCTATCTGGGACATATCATAAGCAGTGCAGGAGTTGCAACAGACCCAGCCAAAATAAAAGAAATCATGAACTGGAAGGTACCAACTTGTGTGAAAGAATTAAGGGCATTCTTGGGACTGATTGGCTACTATAGAAAATTTGTGGAGCATTTTGGAATTCTTGCCCGGCCACTGTTTAACCTGCTCAAGAAAAATGTTGTGTTCAAATGGTCAAGTATTGCTGACACTCCTTTCCAAGTACTCAAAAAGGCATTAGTCACTGCTCCAGTCCTGGCCATTCCTGACTTCACAAAACAATTTGTGTTGGAAACAGATGCAAGTAATCAAGGCATAGGAGCAGTCTTACAGCAACAGGGGCATCCTATTGCCTATCTCAGCAAGCCATTGGGCCCTAAAAACAGTGGGCTATCAACTTATGAAAAGGAGTACCTTGCAATACTTCTGGCGGTGGATCACTGGAGACCATATCTGCAACAGGCTGAATTTGTGATTCACACAGATCAAAGGAGTCTTGTTCACCTCGAAGAGCAGAGATTGAATACACCATGGCAGAAGAAGGCCTTTGCTAAGCTATTAGGCTTGAGATACAAGATTGTATACAGAAAAGGGAAGGAGAATGCGGCTGCTGATGCATTATCTAGAAAAAACCATGAGATGGTGCTCGCAATTTCTGCTACGTCTAGCTGTCAACCGGCCTGGCTTCAGGAGGTGGTGGAGGGGTACCAAAATGACATGACAAGTAAAAAGTTGCTGACAAGCTTGGCGGTGAACAGTAAGGATCACCCAGGGTATGAACTGGTGAATGGCTTGATCAAACACAACAACAGGGTGTGGATTGGAAACAATGCACCATTGCAACACAAGTTATTTCGTGCCTTCCATAGCAGCACGTTGGGGGGGCATTCTGGAGCACCAGTAACATACAAGCGCATCAGAAACTTGTTCACATGGCCAGGAATGAAGAAGCAAATAAAAACATGGGCCCAATCTTGTCAGATATGCCAACAAGCAAAACCAGAGAGAGTGAAGATGCCAGGGTTATTGGAGCCACTACAAGTGCCAAAGAAACCATGGCAGCATATCGCCATGGATTTCATTGAAGGTTTACCACAATCAGGTCAGTTCAATTGCCTGTTGGTAGTGGTGGATCGCTTCTCCAAGTATGGACACTTCATACCGTTAGCTCATCCTTATACAGCAGCCAAGGTAGCCTCCCTGTTTGTCGACCACGTCTATAAATTACACAGCCTGCCAGAAACAATCGTCTCCGACAGAGATCCTGTGTTTACAAGCAATTTTTGGAAAGATCTGTTTCGGGCCATTGGTACTGAGCTCAAACTGAGTACAGCATATCATCCTGCCACAGATGGTCAGACAGAGCGTCTAAACCAATGTGTTGAAACATACCTCAGGTGCTTTGTGCACGCCTGTCCGAAAAAGTGGAGCTCATGGATTGCATTGGCGGAATACTGGTACAACACCAGTCATCACTCCACATTAAACTCATCACCATTCGTGGTCTTATATGGACATGAACCTAGGCATTGGGGAATGGAGGCTCCAGGGGCAGCAACATCACCAAATTTGCAAACGTGGATCACAGAAAGAAGAGTGGTGCATGATCTCTTGAGGGTGCATCTGTTGAGAGCTCAACAACTGATGAAGAAATATGCAGATCAAAAAAGAACTTTCCGGGAATTTGCAGTGGGAGAGATGGTCTTCTTGAAGCTACAGCCTTACATCCAAGCATCAGTTGCTCCTCGCGCCAATCACAAACTTTTGTTCAAGTACTATGGTCCATTTCAAGTACTAAGGCGTGTGAGTGAGACCTCCTACAAGATCAAGCTTCCTGAAGGATCAACAATCCATCCGGTTTTCCATGTGTCACTACTTCGCCAAGCGTTAAAAGAGGGTACGCCAGTTTCTACCATTTTACCTAGTGATACTGATGTTCTGGCTGTTCCACAGAAGGTGCTAGCAACTCGTTTGCGCAAGAAAGCAAATCAGGTGGTAACCCAAAACCTCATCCAATGGTCGATGGGCAATGAAGCTTCTGCAACCTGGGAAGATCGCGAAGAACTACAAGGGCGATTCCCTGAAGCTCCAGCTTGGGGACAAGCTGTGGCTAAAGGAGGAGGGGGTGTCAGGGTACCCACACGAAGGGCACCTGACCAGCGACGACACTACGAAGCAGAGGCAGATAAGGTGGACCAGGAGAAAAGGCCAACTCGACTCCGGAAGCCCAACTCCAGATTCATCGGCCCAGACTGGCAAGGCTGACTACTTAAGACTGAAGGATAGGAACGAAGAAGGCATCCAGACGGATCACGACGGAACCGGTTCTCTCCCTGTCCCCTGCTTCTCTACTCCTGTATCCCTTGCTTCTCCTTCCTCCAGCCCCCCTTCTCTCTGAACTTGAACTCGCTTTGAGCGATTTGTATCCAATTCGTGGCTGTAATCGAGTGGAACCCTAGTAGATCCCTTACAGTCCGCGAGCGTAAGTACATGATGCGCCCGGCCGTAGGCTTTTCGTCTGTTCCATTCAGAGAAACTAATCACCATCCGCTTACAATTTTGTGAATATGTTGTGGCTAAAACTAGATACCAAATGAAAAGTAAAATAGGCTTTTATTATATCCATGATCTCTGAGATACACAACCCGGGGAGCGAAGTTTGCATCTATCCGAAGAGTTTTGTACCTTCAAATCTCTCCCTTGACGTTGTTTTCTTTCCGGAGAGAAGACGCACGTACACGGAACGGAGACCAATCAGGATCCAGGACCAAACCCAAGCGCGCGCGGCGTTGCCAATATATCTGCCGTTCCGATGCACACGATTGCGTACCACATAGCTTTCGATGGCGGCGTCGATTTCGTCATGGTCGGAGCTCCCGCAAGACCTGCTGCGTCTCGTGATCGCCGGCCTAACATTGCCGGCGGACTGCGCTCGTTTCCAGGCAGTGTGCCGTTCGTGGCGCTCGGTTCCCTCTCCTCGCCGGCTACCTTTGATGGTACTGCCGGATGGATTTTTGATGTGTTCTCCTCAAGACGGTTCAGCTCAAGTGATCCCTTATCCTGACAACGTACGCTGCATCGGCGCTACGGACAGTTGGCTCGCCCTAGACTTCGTCGACACTCAGACATGCACTCGTACTACCAGGATCAGCAAAAGAAAAAAGAAGGTTACATGTACTCGTACCCGCTACTATTTACATAATTATTTCTCCGACACCACCGTGTCTCTCCCCGAGCTGGAGAAGATCATAGGCAACGTTTCCAAGCCGTTTGAGGTTCGCAAGGTGCTCATGAAGTCGCCCCCTACCGGTCTCGTCGCTCTTAGGACCAACAGTTATGATCATCCCATCATCCTACTCCAGCCAGGGAAGGGTGTGTGGTTACCTAATAAGCCACAAACAACTTTGTTGTTGTCTCGTATCATCGACATTGCCTTCTTCCAAGACAAACTCTACGGTATCACGCAAGCCGAGGACCTAATCTCCCTCTCTATCACATTTGGTGGCGACGGTTTACACGCCGTTACAAATACTGAGCTCGTCGTCAAGCACCCAGTTGGTGACCGTGAGCATGTCTTGGAAGATCAAACGAGAAAGAGCAGTGGTGACTACATAGTTGATGATGGCGTGTGCGTCGAACAACTCGGTGATGACATCAATATGACAATATGGTACTTGGTCGAATCGCGCAGGAAGTTGCTTATGGTGAGGCGCCACTTACGAGTGTCGGATGATACTTGTTTCAGCTGCAAGGTGGAGGTTTTCGAGGCAGACACAAGCACTTTAAATTGGTTGCCTGCGTCCGGTGGGCTTGACGGCCAAGCGCTTTTCATTAGTAGACGCTTTAGCAAATCTGTGTTTGCATGTGGAGAGGTCAAGGTGGACTCTATTTATTTTATCGACATGGCTGGTGAAGTTTTCAATATGATATCCAAGACTGCAACCCCGCTGAACACATTCCACATTCGTGCTTCGTGCCTATTTCTTCCGGGTTCTTTTTAGAGCTCCCTCCGCAAAAGCAATCCCTCCTGGGCTTGCGGCCACCCGGCTTATCTCTGCCGTCCATTGCCCCCACTTTGGACCAGATCATAGCTGTACATTTCGCTAGCGCATCCTCAGACTACATTATTTTTTCAACCTACAGTCCCTAGTAATTTACCAGGCACCTCCTCAAGATTTTCTTATCTCGTTCTTTGGTCCAGCATCCAGCAGTTTTGGTCCGTTCTGGTCATCATGAAAGCTGCTGCTGAAAATATATATTGCAAAGTTTGCGGTACTTTTTCCATGATTAAGAAGGGCTAGGAATAAATTAGTTTCGTCCAACAAAAAATTGTGAAGAAATCTCTCATTCCATGGATAATGTTGAATAAAAATTATATCCAGAACAAGCTCCACAATTAGAATCAAGAATCACATTCCAGAATTCCAGATAACAAAAAGATATTTTGCAAAGTTTAGATACAAGAAATCATGAAACCAAGAAGCAAATCCAATCAGTCCAACAAGGAAGCAAATCAGGCGGAAGTAATCTGGCGCTTGGGTTTGAAAAAAAAAATGAAGAACGTCAGTTGTGGAGAATATGGAAACATGCGACCAAATCAAACTGAAATCTCCACAAAATCTGGAACTTATGCAACGTTAGAGGAAAAAAAAACGCACCAATTATGTCCATGATTACAGTACGCTAAAAGATTTCTTCCTAATTTTGTGCAATCCTCGAGTCGTTTGTGGACAGAATCACTTCAGATCTGCGAGGGAAATTCCACGCGCAGGTGGTTGTAGGTGCAGTGCAGACGATCCCCATGGTGAAGCCCTTCGCCGGAGCCCGGCTGCCTCCAGCCGGCTTCCTCACGGCCGCCGGGGCGTTGCGCCTCCGTTCTTGCAGGCGTGAGATGGATGGGACGGAGAGGATGGCGTGTTAGCCAGGGGCCAGCACCACGACCTGGCCACGCTGCTCTAAATCCTGCCCGTCGTCGAGCTCAGCCTCGCCGACGACGCCATGGACCTCCTCGCCGTCGCGCCGCGCCAGTTCCGCTGCAGTTCCTATCGCACCGAGGCAGAGCCGGCGCTCAAGGAGGTGGGCACCAACGACCCGACCAGCTGCAGCGTTGGAGTGGGCCACGACGACTTCGCCGAGGCAGAGCCGGCGCTCAAGGAGGTGGGCACCAACGACCCGACCAGCTGCAGCGTTGGAGTGGGCCACGACGACTTCGCCGACGGCCGGGAATGACAGTCGACGGCCGGCGGAAGGAAGGTCCGGAGTAAACTTGATGGCCGGATTTGTTGAGAAGATAAGGAGGAGAGAGATGGGAACGGCTCGTACAAACTGTACACGGTGCACTTCGTTGCCCATAGGGGAAGGAAAGTGGACAAAGTACAGGGTGAGAAATGCAATTGCTACCTAACAAATCTCCAACAGCCTATGGATGGTTTAGATAAGACGGGAACTCGCGAGGGCGGGTGGAAAAACCGCGTTGGAGCTCCCTCCCTAATAGTAGTTTGTTTACCAACTACTGTACAGATGTATAATTACACGAGAGAAACAATTGATTTCATCTAGAAGTACCTATTTATATTCCTTTTTTTTGCTGTTGTCGTGAGAGGCCCTGTAAACTCAGATGGATGGAGTCTTATTATGTACTACCTCTGTTCACTAATGTAAAACGTTTTATCAATTTTAATATTGACTACATATATACTAAAATGAGTAAACATATATACTAAAATGAGTATAGATACATATGATTTAAGAAAAGAATAAAAATGTCTTATATTAGTAAACAGAGGGACTAGTATAAATATTTCGCGAGGAGCTGCGAACGAACATACTTTTTGGTTGGTTCGAGCGCACAAGCGCCACATTTGAAGGCAAATAATTAGACTCCCTCGATCCTCTGGGGCGGTCGCAACTCTTTATGACAAATTTGTTAACTGTGCTCCTCCAATGCAGTATCTCCTGGCCCTCCCGCGTGCTCCTTCGTGCGCACACCTCCAACCCTCCTCCACCGCGTACCTTCAGTGCTTCCCCACGGCCCTACCTCCGTATCAAGGTGAAGTAAGACCTCCTGCCATGAATGTTGGTGCGGAGCTAATCTTGTAAGGCATTGAGCTCCTCTAATGACAACAAGGAGTATGGGATGGGTACGGGCTCTCCTGATCTATCACCGACGGGACTCAAGTGAGCTGGATTCGCCGCCGGTAGCCTGGACGTCAAGGTCACATGTCAAAATTGAGATTAGTTTTGTCGCAGATATTCGATGGTGCATGGGTATTTCTCACATGCTGCAAACTCTTGTGCATTTTAATGCGAACCCACAAACGAGATGCTACAACGATACCGGACGTCTGCTAAAGTCTTGCTTCAATGATGCAAGTGATTTCGCAAGGAGCTACAAATGTTACCCTCTTTTGCTCCATTGTGTTGGTTTTTTTTTCTCGGAGATTTGCTACAACCAATGGGGATTTTCTACAAATTCATATTATACTTTTTTGAAATTTACATTGCGTGATGAATTTTCTACGAATTCATATTATACGTTTATCGCGGAGACTTACTGCAACGATGTTGTAATTGTACAATTTTGTGATATGTGGGGTGGGAGTTTTGTTACAAGAATCAGATGATCGAGAAATTCTACGGCATGTCAACGTCATATGTAAGGAAACACAGAAAGGGCCGTATAGTACTCGTTAAGCAAGTTTGAGGACGTATACGGAGCCGTTTCCGAGTTCGAGGACTAGATCGTACATTCGTACCTACTCAACAAGTTGGATGGTCGTACACGCATTTTACTCCGCGATAAATTACAATCGGCAATGAGTGCTTTCCTATAGTGTCTAGCCAATTATGTTTTATTAAGGTCAAGTGCCACTTTTGAAGTTGTTATACACGACAAGAAATAAGACGAAAGTAAGATTGGCACAGGGTAGCAAAATTTCACTATTTCGAAAGAGGTTTTAAACGTCGGAGATTTATGATTTATCCAGTACGGCGGCTTACAAGATGTATGGCCTAGATCAGATCCGTAACGGCCTCCCTTCGCTCGAGTAGAAAGTAAGATCACAATAAAACAACAGAAGTGCGTACACAAATCAGAAATTAACCTCCAAACTTGGCAAGAACATGTCTCCTCGTATACGACAAGATCCAGGCCGGAACTTGTTTTCCGTTTCTGACCTAACCTCATCGATCGAAGCCTAGCTAGCTAGCTAGCGCAATCGATCTATAAATTTGTCTTTTCTCGATGCATAGTAGCTATCTGAATCAATCGAGTAGCATATAGGTAGATCAATGGCGTCGTCTGTTTCGGCGTGGTCCGGCGAGTACTACGTATCGTCATCGCCGGCCTCCCTTTTCCCAGCCGACCACGCTCGCTTTCGAGTGGTGTGCAGTTCCTGGCACTCGATCCCCTGTCCGCGAACACTACATCCAATTGTCACGGCCGACACGACGACCGTGCCAAGATCAGGTGAGCGGGGAGCTACCAACGACCCTGGCTGACAAGTGGGACACTACTGAAGCGTGGGGCTGCCTTGTCAGCGTGAGTATGGGTGAGTTGGTTTGTTGGACAGAGTAGCGTGTGTTGAGGGCGCAATTATAAGCCCAGTGGCGTCTGTAATTGCAGGAGGATGAGAAATAGAATCTGATTTCTCCATCTCCTCTCTGTTTCCCGTCCCCTTCTTCTGAACCCCTATCTCCTTCAGATCCGGTGTTCCTCGCCGGTGTTACAGTGGTATCAGAGACTCGTCAGTCCTCACCTCGTGGTTATGGGTGTGCTACGCTTTGGCAGCGCTCTAATTCCCCTCCCTGGGTCGAATCTCACCGTGGCGGCGAAAAAGCAGGGCGTCTGGGAGCGTGGCTTTGCTGACGTGAAGCAAACCATGGATGATCTCGTCGCCAATCTTGCCGATCGCCTCGACACCATGAACTCGGAGTTCAAGGACTCCTTCCGCGACGTCATGGGCTCGCTCAAGACACAGGATGATAAGATCGAGTTTCACTCGGGCGGATGCGGCAGAGAACAAGGGCGTGCCGGCATCACCAACTGAGCTCGCCGACACGGACAAGGGCGACGGCATCCTGCGTCGTCCACAGCCTTCGGTATTTCCAAAACTCACCATCCCTGTGCATACTGCTCAGCGACAGGAACAGGAATTGGAGGTCCAGGGTAGTGGGGAACGCCGTGGATGGGTTCCTAAGATGGATTTTCCCAAATTCGATGGATCCCAACCATCAATTTGGGTAGATCAGTGTTTGGCATTTTTCAAATTGTATCAAGTGGCGGAACAGCTCTGGGTGACAGCAGCCACTATCAACATGATTGACAACACAGCTCTCTGGCTTCAGGCTTACAAGACAGAGCACGCGTTAGGCAGCTGGCAGCAGTTTGTGGCAGCAATTCTGGCAGAATTTGATACAGATGAACATGAGCGTATCCTTTATTCTCTCATTCACATCCGCCAGACAGGCTCTGTTGATGACTACTGGAGTGCATTCAGTGAGTTGAAATACAGGTTGCGTGTACATGACCCAACGGCAAGTGAGAAGTCATTGGTACTACAATTTCTTCATGGTCTCAAGGATGACACACGGGCTGGTGTTGAGCTTCATGCTCCCGTGACAGTTGCTCAAGCAGCTACCCTTGCTCGCAAACAGGAAGCCATCTTGGAGCGTGCTCGGCGTCCGGTTCCTCGAGTCGCCATTCCTCATCATCTCCTGGCTCCAGCTCCTCGTCAGGATGGTCAACCACCACCTGCTCGTAACAATTCTGGTGAGAATTGGCGTGCTCGGCAGCTCAAAGAATACCGCCGCGCCAATGGGTTATGCTATGGATGTGGAGATAAGTATGCACCAGGACATGTTTGCGCCACACGACCACCTCCTGCTCAGGGTGCAGGTCATATTCATGCCATGATTGGCGAAGATGGTGGCAATATCTTGTCTGATGAAACTCTGAATGAACTCCTAGCAGAAGAAACTGTTCCATCGCCATATTGCATTTTATCCTTGCATGCTATGTATGGTGATCAATCAGCTAACACAATCCGTCTTCGAGCAATAAGTGGTCCTCAGGCATTGTTAATGTTGGTTGACAGTGGATCCACACACAGTACAGACATGGCAAAGCGTCTGGGGTGTGTCACTGTCAATATCTCCCCAATACAGGTCAAAGTAGCAGGGGGAGGCTTGTTGCCGTGTGACAAAATGGTTAAGAATTTCCAGTGGCTAATCAAAACTCATTCGTTCACAGCCGATCTGCGAGTGGTAGATCTGGGTGGTTATGATGCAGTCCTGGGAGTGGATTGGCTTGCACCTTTTGGTGATACTGTGTGCAACTGGCAAGCGCAGACAATGAATTTTCAGCATAATGGCGAGACTGTGTACTTGGAAGGCATCAAGGACACAACTCAGTGTGTTGCTACCGAAGCCTCTGCTGAACAATTATCAAATTGGTATTCTGGTAATGATATTTGGGCTACTGCTCTTGTTACTGCAACACAATCAGTGCAATCCAACACAGTACCTCCTGAAGTAAAAATTGTTCTGCAGCAGTATGACTCTGTTTTTGGTGAACCTACAGAGCTTCCTCCACACAGAACGTATGACCATAGTATTCCATTGACTGCTGAGGCCCATCCCTTCAATCTACGCCCATATCGCTATACGACGTTGCAAAAAGATGAAATTGAGCATCAAGTTGCTGCAATGATCAAGACAGGGACCATTGTCCCCAGTGCTAGTCCATTTGCATCACCAGTTCTTTTAGTGAAAAAGAAAGACGGCAGCTGGCGTTTTTGTGTGGATTACCACAAACTCAATTCGCTCACAGTTAAGAATAAATTTCCCCTTCCTGTGATCGACGAGCTTCTGGATGAACTTGCTGGCACTCGCTATTTCTCCAAGTTGGATCTGCGAGCAGGCTATCACCAAATCCGCATGTGCCCAGATGATGAAGTTAAAACGGCTTTCAAAACTCACCACGGACATTTTCATTTCCGTGTGATGCCATTCGGACTGACGAATGCGCCAGTGACATTTCAATGTCTAATGAATTCAATTTTTTGCTCCACAAATCCGCAAATATGTTCTGGTATTTGTCGATGATATCCTAGTGTATAGTCATTCACTGGAAGAGCATGTTCAGCACTTAATCACAGTATTTCAGACCTTGGCTCGCCATCAGCTGTTTGTCAAAAGGTCAAAATGCTCGTTCGCGCAACAATCTATGGAATACCTCGGGCACATTATCTCTGCACAGGGTGTGGCAACAGACCCAGCTAAAACGGCAGCAATGGTTCAGTGGCCACGACCAACTACCATCACTGAATTGCAGGGTTTCCTCGGTCTCACTGGTTATTACCGCAAATTTGTTCGCAATTACGGTCTCATGGCAAAACCATTGACCAGTTTACTGAAGAAGAAATCCTTTATCTGGACGGAGGCAGCCAGTACAGCCTTTGATCAACTCAAGACTGCCATGACTACTACACCTGTGCTAGTGCTTCCAGACTTCACCATTCCTTTTGAAGTGGAGACAGATGCGTGTGATCATGGTGTTGGCGCAGTTCTTATGCAGCAGGGCCATCCGGTGGCCTATCTGAGTAAAGCTTTGGGGGAAGCTAAGAAGAAACTCTCTATATACGAAAAGGAGTTTCTAGCTGTCATGTTAGCTGTGGATAAATGGCGATCCTACCTGCAGCGTGGCCCGTTTGTGATCAAAACTGACCACCACAGTTTGTGTCATCTAGAGGACCAGCAGCTGCACACTGATTTGCAGCGTTGTGCAATGACAAAGCTGGTTGGCTTGCAGTTCACCTTCCAGTACAAAAAAGGAGCAGAGAACACAGCTGCCGATGCTCTGTCTCGTACTGGCCCTCTGTTTTCTACTTGTGCCATATCAGAGTGTGCTCCACAATGGGTCCAGGAGGTCATTCACTCATATGATCTCGACATTGAAGCTACAACCATGCGAGCTGAACTTGCCATCGCTCCTGATCCAGTGAAGGGACTCAGTCTGGACAATGGCCTTATTAAACGACAGGAACAAGTCTGGGTGGGAGCAAATGCAGGCTTGCGCACAAAACTAATCCATGCATTTCATGCAAGCGCTGTAGGTGGTCACTCTGGAATTCATGCAACTTATCAAAGAATCAAAAGATCCTTCTACTGGCCGGGTCTCAAGAAAGATGTCGAAAATCTAGTTAAGCAATGTGAAGCCTGTCAGAGAGCAAAGCATGAGCTTCTTCCACCTGCAGGTAAATTACAACCATTGCCCATACCTAAAGGTCCTTGGCAGGATATCTCTCTGGATTTTATTGAAGGCCTTCCTTGCTCTGACTCTTTCAATTGCATCTTGGTCGTAGTGGACCGTTTCACCAAATATGCTCATTTTGTTCCTTTGAAACACCCATTCACCGCTCAATCAGTTGCAAACAAATTTTTGGACATAGTAGTTAAATTGCATGGCCCTCCCCTGTCAATTGTCTCGGATCGTGACAAAGTGTTTACAGTAATTTTTGGCAAGATTTGTTTAAGCTAATGCATACTGAGCTCAACATGTCCACTGCTTATCATCCTCAGTCTGACGGTCAGACAGAGTGGGTAAACCAAAGCCTGGAAATGTATCTCAGATGTTCAGTTCATGATCGTCCGAACAAATGGGCAGCGTGGCTCCCTCTGGCAGAGTATTGGTATAATACCTCTCATCACTCTTCTCTTGGGTGCTCTCCCTTCCAAGCTCTCTATGGTTATGCTCCCAATGAGGCCTTAGTTCCTGTCACTACACCAGTTCCTACTAGTGATGCTGCTCAATTGTTGGCTGATCGTCAACAGCAAATGCTTCTTTTGCATCTGAATTTGGAGAAAGCACAGGCAAGAATGAAGCTATATGCCGACAAACATCGAACTAAACGTCAGTTCATGGTGGGGGAAAAAGTTTGGCTAAGGTTGCAGCCCTATGTTCAGAGTTCCGTGGCTAGTCGACCATTTCCAAAAATTGCCCACAAATTCTACGGTCCATACCTGATTGTAAGGCGTGTTGGTACAGTTGCTTATGAATTAAAACTGCCGGATGGGTGTCAGGTCCACCCCGTCTTCCATGTTTCGCAACTCAAACCGTTCACTGCAGATTATACACCCGAGTTTGTGACTGACGCACCAACTGAACCAGACTGGGACGCCATGATTGAGCCTGTTTCTATTTTGGAGCGTCGCATGGTTCACAAGGGCAATACCGCTGCTGTTCAGCTCAAGGTTTCTTGGACAAGCCTACCTGAAGCATCTGTGACCTGGGAGGATTATGAACTCTTGAGGCAGCGGTTTCCAAATTGGGATGCTTGGGGACAAGCATCATCTTCAGGGGCGGCTACTGTCACGGCCGACACGATGACCGTGCCAAGATCAGGTGAGCGGGGAGCTACCATCGACCCTGGCTAACAAGTGGGACACTACTGAAGCGTGGGGCTGCCTTGTCAGCGTGAGTATGGGTGAGTTGGTTTGTTGGACAGAGTAGCGTGTGTTGAGGGCGCAATTATAAGCCCAGTGCCGTCTGTAATTGCAGGGGGATGAGAAAATAGAATCTGATTTCCCAATCTCCTCTCTGTTTCCCGTCCCCTTCTTCTGAACCCCTATCTCCTTCAGATCCGGTGTTCCTCGCTGGTGTTACACCAATCTATCAATGATCTCCTTAGCAATGGCCTACTGCAGCTTCAGATTTCCGAAAGTTTTCCGATGCCACTTATTTAGCCCCCTTGCAGTGCGCTCCAGCTTGACATGTAGCCGACGGATCGGGTCAGCAGTGTTGACGTCGCCACTCCAAACATGCCGCACCACCTCGCTGAAGCCCTCCATCCTAAGCTAGAACGTATCGAATCAAAAAGTGGAGAATTTGGGGATGTCGGCTGCTCTCATAAGCATCAAAGGTGCATCATCCGAAATTGACGACGGCAAGGACTGCAGGATCACAGGGACTGCAGGATCACAGAGGGGAAGGTGATGTCCCAGTCGATCCTTGTCATTGTGGTGTCATTTGACCAGGTGAATTTTCTTCCTTTGAGGTCAGTTCCCTAAGTCTCATCGCATCAAGTGCCACTTTGAACCGGCCCATTTTCTCTATGCCGCCTGGTAAATCAGACTGAAATCATCGCAGAGCATCCACCCCGTCGGTCTGGTCCCACGGTCCCAGCCAGGGACCTCAGCTCATCGATGAACACATTTTTCTCCGCCTCCCAGGCCCGTACACACCAGTTGCAGTCCAGGAGGAGCCATCCTCTCAGTCTGTGATTGTGGCTGAAATCGTGTTCTGAGTTAGGCTAGCGTTTGACAAGCCGAACAAGTTTGCGTCGACGGCGAGGATCTATTTTATTGACACGCGTGAAGTGTTCAACATGAGACCCAAGACTACAAGCCCACCAAATTAATGTGTCTACGGATTTCTACGCATCATGGCTCTTTCATGCAGGTTGTTTGTAGATACTACTCCCTCCATACCACAATATGAGACATTTTAGCTAGCTAATTGTGGTACAGAGGGAGTACTATTTGTATGCCTATAAATGTAAGAGAATAACAGAGAAGCAACGGCCAGTTGTGCCAACTACCTAGCACCCGATGCGAAATTGAGAATGGAGGGGCGGGGACTATGCACGAGAAGATTGCATGCACGGTCGTTCTTGTTGTCATGTTTTTTTCTTACGACCCTAGATAGGGTCGGGTTTAACTATCGTAGCGATAACGGAACAACATACAAAAGTATCATGTAGATGTCACAATCCATCTAGTGCAAATGCTCATGTACTGTGGGTTCTAATTTATCAAATAGATCATCCTAATAATCATGTTTGTTTGTGCCATAGCTTGAGATCAAAGTTTATTACAGTTGAGGAATTTCTCATGCTAATACTTTGGAATTTTGGAGATCTATATGCACTCGCACAACAAGCTGCAGCACATGCTTGTCTTTTCTTTGCATTATGCTTTTAAAAGGTACAAAATGAAGAGTTGATTTCAGTTAGGATTGCTAAAATCATAGTTATTTTAATGCTAAAGAGTTGTAGAGGCCCACGCTGCATGGAAACAATATTACTCAATGTTTTAAGAGTTTTGTTACAAGTACAAATGTAATCCACGTAAGATTAATGGGATAAAAAATAAATTGTGTATGGGACATTGTTTAACTTTAATATACAACATTTAAAATACCGACATCTCAGGTGCCTGCTTAAAAAATTGGCTTTTCCAGTCTAGCATAGGCAAGTGCTATGCATTGCTTTATCTTCTAGTAAAGTTACTTTTACTAAGGAAAAAGTATGTCACCCATCTCTGTAATATAATCGGTGCTCTTCTATATGAGATGTCCTTATTCTGAAAAGGTTGGTATGTAGTTGAGGAAAAGTGTAATATGGAGTGTTTTTGCTCCAACAACAATTGAGTCGAGGTCGTGTAGTTTTCGTCCTATGTGATTTACATCTCTAAACATTTACTTAGAAAACAAGGGAGGCATACAAGAAAAAGAAAAAATAATTAGGAAAAATGAGAATGCCAAAAAGGTATATATCACAGTATAATCCAAAAAAGAATTCAAGTGGAAAAATGAAAAAAATCCACGAAAAATTGTATATTTTTATTGTTTTTTTTTTCAATTTACCTGGATTTTATTAAACTTGTGCATTTTCTTGGTATAGGTAACCTCCGTCCAATTGTTTAGAGACCAAAAAAATATGTTTTTTATAAATATTGAAGATGCGCTCTTGACAAATCCCGCAAGAACATGTCTCACATATGGACAAACTGAAAGATAAAACGGAAGAAAACTTAGGAAAAAATGGTGTTGGATGGGAACGAGCTTGATCTCCTGGCCGCAGTCGGGAATCGGGAGGAAGATCCCCATTGTGCCCGTGAGATCCAGGGCAGAGAGCTACGGATCCGCACACCGATGAGCCCCATGGTCTCTTCTCCACGTCGCCTGTAGTATCTTGGATGGGGGCAGTGGCGATCGCCCGTCCCCGCCTTCCCTTCCGTCGCCGGCCGACATAGCGTTCCAGTGCTCGCTAGGATATCCAGAGGGGGTGAAGAGAGGAGAGGAAGATGGGACAGGGGTGGTGGGCTCTGACGCGAGGAGACGAGATGAGAGAGAGAGAGGAGAAGCAGAGAAGATGCACCTTTGTTTTTTTTAAAGCATGTGTTTCACGCATCTCCAACTATGCAACGGTTCAGATAAGCCCGGGGCGCGTGTGACCGGGTGGAATCTTTGTGTTGCATAGAAGAGGCCCAAACAAGGGATGTCGCTTTGGCCCAAAAGCTGTGTAGATAGACTTGAGAATTGTATAGGTATGGAAAGTGTTTAGTCGCACATTGCTAAGACAAGAAGGTGGGGAGCAACTTATAAGAGGGGGATTTGTTGATGTTTTCTAAAATGCAACAAGCACACATGTAGAGTACTCTAGACATGGTGCGTGCACTGGCAAATTTACGTGTGACTTATGACTTATGAAGATCACGACCAACACCAAAACCTTATATAGATAAAATCTAAATAATAATTGAGAAAGATATTGCCAAGAATACAAAGGTTTAAACTCTTTACGAAAGATAGAAGCAAACAAAAATCTCAGGACTTGATGAAGTTGGTGGTCAAAACAAATCACAAATCGAACCCGTTCAGTAAAAATTAAACCGACCAGTTTGACAACAGATCAGTCACAAAAAGGTTTAACATACGATGCGATATGACATGTGCTCTAACTTCAAGAAGGTTGACCTTCTCATCGCATAGAAAACACTTCTCCAGGCTGGAGATTGAAACAGTGGATCTCACCTATGCATCAAGACGTGCTCTCGGAGGTCATTCCCCTACACCTTCTCCCTACACAAGTAACACACTCCTCGGTAAGGAACGCCTTGACAAAATCTGAAGCTCCCTTGAGGACCATGCCTACTCCTTCGAGACTGTTTTTCTAGCCACCACATACTCGAGAAAAATCCATGACATCGCGTCGGTGTGGGTGGGATCTGGTTGCCGAGATGTTAGCGGTGGTGTGGGGCGCCTGATTAATTCGATCGACGAATTCGATCGACGAAGGGGACATGATTGCAGACAGGTGGGCTCTTCTTGTTCGACACCTCCCACTCCGTAGCATGCTAACAGAACAATGGCGTGTTATCAAGGCTGTTCCAAAATTTTGGAGTTACGGTAAACATAGTTATACTAAATATTTATACTTTTCTTAATTTTTTTACAATATTGTGGTTTTAACAAATATATGTTGTATATTATTTTGTTACCGTTGTTAACCATACAATGTATTTTCTAAATTATTTTCTGTTATCAATGAAACTTTATCTGTGCTCAATTTTTTTTATTCGTGAGATATTACCCTTGATAAGATACAAAAACCAACTTAATTGCGGAAACAAAAAATAAGAAAAGACATACACCTCCATGTTGTTTTTACAATTGATAAATTATATAATGTATATGTATTTTCTTGTGTGAATATTCTTCTATTTTTTAATATTATTAATATATTGGTAGAGATTCCAAAGTATATAGCCATCAAATATCTTGACATAGGGGTGTAGTGTATGGTTATGTAAGCAAATATATAGAAAATTCTAGAGCAAAAACTGAATAGTTACCCAATCTTTGACAAGATCGGTCGTGTGCGCTCAACCGCCATCAACCAACCATGGAGGACGGCTAAACGGAGAACCATTTTCATCATCTGGCGTCGCCCGCAGTCGCTAGGTACACCGCCAGCCGAAGGAGAAGGAGGGATGACCAGGCGAGGTGTAAAGGAGAGGGGCATGAAAGTATGCATGTATTTTCCGTTTTGACTAGTTGCACTAAACGACCACATATTTTATACGGATAATCTAATGGGCACACACATGCATATTAGTCTTCCCGTGCGGCGGGTGTTGCATGCCGATTCCCCTTATAGAGAGAGCACATGCATACATGCCACCTCATGCTGACATCATCGTATTAAATGCTAAATCTAAAAATTCAAAATGATTTATCTCCTAAACGGTTAATCTGATTAGAAATCCGTTTACACCGTTGAGTTCGTATTGACGAGGGCTTTAAAACTAGACCACATATTGTTATGTTTCAACGATATTTTCTTTGACACACCAGTTGCCAGCATATGGTGCCTAGTTGACAGACTTGTATCGAACACTTGCCACAACAACTGTGCATAGTTGCCAGATTTTTTTTTTCATGATTTTGCACATCATAATGATATGCAAAGTATTTAGTATGCTATAATATGTTTTTCAACATCTAATAGATCGTTTTATCCCACAGAAAGTAATATAATACAACCTTATAACGATATAGAATGACATGTAGGAGGCTGGCAACCAAGTTATTTTAGTCCGGCAACTTAGTAGAGCATAGTCTGGCAAGTATGTGAGGACGTTTGGCAAGTACTGACGAAAAAAATGTTGCCAAAATATATCAAGATGGGATCTAGTTTCGAAGATCTTATCGCGACTAAGCCAATAGTGAAAGCGGAATGTCAATTGGGTCAACGGTTGAAAAGATAAAACTTTTTAAATTTTGAAAATTAAAAGAATCTTTGCTGATGTCACGAGATTGCATCATTGGTTGAATGCACGCAAAAGAGAGGAAGAAAAGCCGTAGCATCCTAAGGTTAGGTGCGGCGCTGCTCATTAGTCGCGTGCTATTTTATATGGGAGGCACTGAATGATCATTTGTATTGGAGTATACTAGTGCTAGATGGTATGAATTTGTAGCAGGGGTTAGACTTGGAACAAGGCAATGCTCAAAGAAGAGGCCCAAGCAAGGGACGTAGCCTTGGCCCAAAAACGGTGTAAACAGACGTTTGAATTGTGAAGGTATAAAAAAAATTGGTTAGTCCTAATTGCTACGAGAAAGAGGTGAGGAGTAATAAGGGAGCGTTGTTGTTGTCTTCTAAAATGAAACAAGCACACAAGAAAGCTACTCTGCACATAGCGTGTGCTCTTGCCAATTTACACGTGCCTGGGAAATACAATTTGTTTTTTTTATTGGTATTTGGACCTGCGGGTTAGGATTATATGTTTTGTACTACGGCAGTATTTACATCATGTCTCAGATAGAGAGAGAGCACCAATGGACCGATCCAGCAAGCAGGTACGTGTACGTACGTGGAGCGTCATGCATGGGAGAGTGGAGAATCAATTCATGATTGGATGGTTAGGAGGGTGGTTATACCTGTAGCTCATCAGAGTTTACATCCCCAATTTTATATTGATGCCTTTCATTTAGTGTGTGTGTGGGGGGGGGGGGGGGGGGGGTTCTCGTCGATAACAAGCCACTTGTGATGACTTCGTCAATCTCAAGACTCATTCCGTCGACTTAATCTCTCGAATATGCTCATAATAGTAGTGTGTGCGTGTGCATTTATAGAGGGTGAGTGTATGAACGTATGTGAGTTCATGCGTTGTATTGTGTTTCGAAATAAAGTAGAGCAACAAAAAAGGTAGACCATAATTAGCAGCTACTCCCTTCGTTCTCAAATAAGTGTACTTCTAGCTTTTGTTTTTAAGTCAAATTTTATTAACTTTGACTAAATTTATAGTAATTAGTACCAAACATATATGATATGAAATTAGTAAATTATGAAACTATACATTGCAAAGCCGATCTATTGATACTAATTTAGTATCATAAATGATGTTACGTTTTCCTATAAAATTAGTCAAATTAAAAGAAATTAATTTAAGACAAGTGATAGAAGTAGAGTTATTTGAGTACAGAGTACGACATAACTTGAACAAGGATCCATCCGGTGAGAATAATGGTGGAGCATGTGATAGGAGAAAGGCAGAAGCTAGAAAAAAAATAATCAAATTGCACTCACTGAGAAATTGCAGAATTCTTCACGCCGTCCGACAATACAGGCACCAATCGTGTGACGAAAATAGCCCGAAACGCGTGTGCCAGCCTCACTTCGTAGCCTAGAGGCTAGATCCTTGTCTCCATGCAGGCACGGCCGCACGGGTTAAGTGCCGCTCGCCCGCCGCCGCCGGAGGGTACGCGCGGCGCCGATCGGTTTTTAGTGGTCCTGCTCCAGCTCCGTCGTCGCTAGCGGCACCGACAGACCGGCCGACGCTCCAAGCCTGACCGCGCGCGTACGGCACACGAGCTAGGTAGGTGTGATCCATTAATCCTGTGCGTGCCTGCTGCCGATGGTTAAATCCGTTGTGGCAATAGTGATCAGAGAGGCCTCCGAATGATCTTCATGGCCACTGGCGGATCCAGCATCCCTGTTGCCCGGGCAGCTGTCGAGGTTTCCGGCCGGCCGTATAGTGTAATTTTATGGTATTTTGACAAATAATTAGCATCATTAGCTTTGAAATTAGGTGTTTGTCCAGGCTTAAAAAAAATTCTGGGTCCGCCACTATTCATGGCGGACATTTGATTGCTATGATTGATTTTATACATTGCATAAGAATAATTTTGTACTACTATACCTTTACTGAAATTTTAGAATCTACTCAAACCACCTGGAAAAGGATTTTTTTTTGTTTTGTTCCTACGATGTGATCAATCATGAGGATTGAAATAGACATGATATTACAATCCATTTTTTGTCTATTGTTAGGCTCCAAGAATCTACAAATCAAAGATGATGCTCCAAGAATCCATTTTTTGTTTAAAGAAGAATAAACAACCCTAAATGAAAGACTTGCCGAAGCAGCTCTGGATTGGGGACGATCTCACCAGCAGGCAGCACGGGCGAGAGTGCGACCCGGCCAAAGATTCGGCGCACGCACACTCACGCTCTCGCTCACTGCGATGCGACCCGCACCACTCCCCCCAATTTCTCCACTCGCGCCGCACCCCCAAAACCCAGCGACCCGAGCCGAACCGAGCAAAAGAGGAGAAACGCGGGTATAAATCCTGGCACATAGTAGTCGCTAACCTCGACGACGCAGCGCGGCGCCCAATCGGCTCTCCCCCTCCCCCTTCCCCTTCAACCCCCCGACCCGATCCCCTCCACCTTTCCGTGGGGAACGCGGCCAGCCATGGAGTTGTTCTACTACCTGGTGTTCGGCGCGCTCTCCGCCGTCGTGGCGGGGCTGGAGCTCGGCAAGAGCGGCAAGGACCGCGTCGCCACCCCCACCGCCTTCAACGCCTTCAAGAACAACTACGTCCTCGTCTACTCCCTCATGATGTGTACGCCCTCCTCCTCGATTCGATCTCCCCCTCCCTTTTCTCTCCCGAATTCAGATCTGGGACCGGCGGGAGAACGCGACGCCGCAATGCCCGCCGGCGCCGGGGTTTAATTCTGATTGAAAATTGATGTCCTGATGGCGGTGTTCGCGCTTCGCAGCCGGGGACTGGCTACAGGGCCCCTACGTGTACTACCTCTACCAGCAGTACGGCTTCGACAAGGGCGACATCGGCCGCCTCTTCATCGCCGGCTTCGGCTCCTCCATGCTCTTCGGCACCATCGTCGGCTCCCTCGCTGACAAGCAGTACGCGCTCCCTTTCCTTTCCTTGCCTCCCGTGTCCCCGTTTCCCACCCCGGAATGCAGATAGATCCCCAAATTGGAACTCACTCGTGCGTTCCTGACCGCCGTTCAGGGGCCGGAAGAGGGCGTGCATCACCTACTGCATCACATACATCCTCAGCTGCATCACCAAGCACTCGCCCCAGTACAGGGTCCTCATGGTCGGCCGCGTGCTCGGGGGCGTCGCCACCTCCCTGCTCTTCTCCGCCTTCGAGTCATGGCTCGTCGCTGAGCACAACAAGGTAGGTACTCACTGATTGTGTAACTATCCACAGCTCAGATCTGCTCCTCACTGTCTGTTTCAGTGTCAACTCGCTTCTGCTTTTGGGCTCGGCTGTGCCTTTAACTTTAATCCAAAGCATAATCCATTTTTTTCTAGATCGTTCCTCAACCTACAAGGCATGTACTAGAAGGGTCAATGGTATCTAGTACTAGTATGCATCTAGGGGATGTTGTGTTTATCTTACGTGATGCTGCTTATTCCTATCTCTGTTGTTAATAAACTACTACTAAATATGTTGGATGTTTGACTACTAATGCTATAAGCCACACATAACATTGAGCAGCGTGTTATAATATTGGAGTTCATGTGTGTGGGATTAAGACTGTGCCCGCGAAAACTTCACCTTGTCAGGATCTGAAAAAGACTGAATGAAGTCTTGCTGGTTGCAAGCTTATATCCGCCATTTTTTGTTTTTGCTCCATCACACTTGTCCTTGTGTCGGTGGATCAGGTCAGGTGGTTGCCGACTTGCCATTGGCACAAGAGTCAGCATTTAACAAGACTGGCCCAGTTTAATAAAGCTCTGTTGAATGGCCTTACTGGGATTTGTCCTTTTATTCGGCCATGTGCTGTCGGTATTAATACTGTACTCAACTCAATTATCCTAAGAATCCAAGGGTCCAGCACAGTATCTGCACCATGTGACACACAATTTAGTGTTCCTATTGCCCGTGATCTAGCACAGTATCTACCGAGTGATCCTTGTCACTTGCAAATTATGCATTATTTATTAACTTGTTGATTGATACTGTCAATGTGAATATTAACCTTGATATCTTCTTTCACAGAGAGGCTATGATCCGCAATGGTTGTCAATCACATTCTCCAAGGCTATATTTCTCGGAAATGGTCTAATCGCCATCATAGCTGGGCTGTTTGCAAACCTGCTTGCTGACAACCTGGGCTTTGGTCCTGTGGCTCCTTTTGATGCTGCTGCATGCTTCCTGGCAATAGGCATGGCTATCATTATGTCCTCATGGAGTGAAAACTATGGAGATTCATCTGAGGGCAAGGACTTGATCGCCCAGTTCAAGGGTGCAGCTAAGGCAATTGCTTCAGGTATGCTTAGAGCATCGTTGGACTGCAACAGAACATCAATTGTGTAACTGAACTTAGAACTGGCATTCTAACACTATCCATAAATCCTCAGATGAAAAAATTGCGTTACTGGGAGCCATACAGTCATTGTTCGAGGGCTCAATGTACACCTTTGTCTTCCTCTGGACTCCAGCATTGAGCCCGAATGAGGAAGACATTCCTCATGGCTTCATATTTGCTACGTTCATGCTGTCATCTATGTTGGGTAGTTCCATTGCTTCACGCCTGTTGGCCCGGAAAATGAAGGTTGAAGGTTATATGCAGATAGTGTTTTCAGTGTCAGCCTTCACCCTTTTCCTCCCTGTTGCCACCAGCGTAAGACCACGGCTCGCTATTGTTCGTTTGCTTTTTGCTCTAGTCCGTTCTAAAATCTCTGATGTCCTTATTCTAATGTCCAACAGTTCCTAGTGCCACCTTCAGTGAAAGGGAATGGCATCTCATTTGGAGGCTCTCTACAGCTCCTTGGTTTCTGTACCTTTGAGTCATGTGTTGGCATTTTCTGGCCATCTATCATGAAAATGAGATCCCAATATATTCCTGAGGAGGCAAGAAGCACGATCATGAATTTCTTCCGCATACCACTGAACTTGTTTGTCTGTGTGGTGCTTTACAATGTAAGCAAAACATTTTTCTTGTCCATATCCAGATTGTGGTCTGTCAAAATCTTTTGGCAGAAGTCGTTTTGATCGCAATCCATTATTTATAAACATTACCTTGCAGGTGAACGCGTTCCCCATCACTGTCATGTTTGGCATGTGCTCCATCTTCCTCTTCATGGCAGCAATTTTGCAGAGACGGCTAATGGTTGTTGCTGACCTACACAAACTATCGACAAGTATGTTCTCTTTCCTCGATCTATTCTAGCAGAGATGAAAACAACACTGTCCTTTCCATTAGACATATCAATTCGGTTTCCCTAACTGCTAACTGTACTGCAGAAGCACAAGAGATGACTGGGGAAGACGAGCCACTAAATCCCTAAACGCCAAGAGAATCGAGAGCAAATCGGATAAACAAAGATGCCATCCATCGATACTCCTGATTCTTTTCCACCTGGCGGTTGAATAAGATGGAAGTGAGAAAAGCCTGGAGTAGAAACCGGTTGTTTTTTGCTTGTAACTTCGTTTCTGTAGTGTAAATTGATGATTGTTTAGGCGTGAGGACGATACATAGTTGAGCGAAGCATCAAAGCTATACGGCCCAGATAAGGAAGGTCGATGAGTGAATTGTTATTAGGATGTTCATGTTTTGTAATTCATCAGAATGGCATTATTTGCGTCTAAAACGCTACGGTTATCTTCGTTGAAGCTATATTACATTCATCAGTTAACAGTATGTGGATGATCTGCGACTGGAAAGTCTGGCCTTTCTCGACGATCCTATTTATATTTTTCATGGAACTCGTGTTATTGAAAATGCCAATTCAAAATTCGGCTGTGGATAACATCTGGATGAAATGCAGAAACATTTATGAACTAGTGCCACGCATCTGTGCTGCTGAAACATTCTGATCTGTCTGGAGTACTCAGGTTCAACCAAGGTAAAGCACATCCATCGTCAATATCATGGGATGGAAGGCGTGAACCACGCTGGCGGTGGCCAGTTCCGGTGCCGCCCTTGCCCCTCGACATCCTCCACTACGCCATTCTTGAGGCAGAACACCCCGACGCCACGCTGGCCGTCATCATCACAGCGGCTGGCCGCGTCCTTCCATGATGATGCCCGACTCAGATCGTCCTCGGTGTAGTACACGCGGCCGGCCTTGAGCTCCGGGTGCACCCTCGTCGACACGCACATAGACTCGTTCGCTCCGACGAACAGCGCAGCCTCGCCGATGTCGTCCGTCTCCTTCCACTGCGCTCCGTCGAGGACCTGTACCTTGAAGGTGGAGCACGTCCACCGGCCCCTGTCGTCGTGCTTCTCCGTTTTGAGCACCACCATCAGCCGCCCTCCCGGCGCCGCCACGAGGTACTTGCGGCAGAGCGACGGGTGGCCACCCGCGTCGGCCAGCCTCGGCGTGACGGCCACGCTCGTGAATACGCCGGCGTTGGCGTCGTGCTCCCACACTTCAACCGCGCCGGAGTACGTGACGGAGTAGAACCTGCCGTCGTGGTGGATGGCGTCCTCGACGCCGTCACGCGAGGGCGCCAGCCTCCACGCGGCGTCTTTCGCCGTCGCGAAGGCCGCAACGCCGAACAGCGGTCCCGTGATCAGCATGGCGGCGCCGTTGTGGCCACCGCCGGGGGAGTCCGAGAGGACGACCTTGCGGTAGAGGTGGATGCGCATCTGGTCGGCCGTCAGCGTGAACGTCCCGCACGGCTCGCGGCCTCCGGCGTACGGGGGGGCCCTGACAAAGTGCTTTCGGTAGAAGACGAAGCAGGATTCCCCGCAGCGTGCCTCGAGGTAGGGGATGGTGGTGATGGCCGGAAGCGCGCGCTGGTCGCCGGTGGCCGGGTTGACGAGGCTCATCCGGCCTTGGGCGTCGGCGGTGGCGAGCCAGCCGCGGGAGGAGCCCAGGACGGCGTGGCCGCGCAGCGCGGGGTCCGGGGCGCGCGCCGCGGCGGCGCGGCGGTCGGTGAGGGAGTAGAGCGTGGCTGTCTCCGGGGTCTCGCCGGGGAGCACGAGCCACGGCGCCTCCGGCTTGAACGCGTCGCGGGACTCGCGGAAGACCGAGGCGAAGGCGAGGCGGTCGAGGAAACTCAGGCGGCCGTGGATTTTCGCCAGCATGTCCGGCGAGAGGTTGACATCGTGGCGGCGGGCGCCGGGGCCTGTCTGGTCGTGCGGCATTGCACAGATCGGTAGGGTTGCGGCTGAGATCGATGGGGTTTTACCGTCTCTACCTACAAAATTGGGAAGAATACGAACGAACTATGGTACGTTTATTTTTTCTTCTTCTGTTTTATTAAACACATCAATACTCCGATTCTAGTGCGATTGGGCTACTTCCTATCCTATTTGGATAACACGAACATAAGAGGCATTGTATTTCCTACGTATGCAACATATAAATTTTCTTGTTCCATCATTTGTGTCCCGACATAATCGCATGTATTTCGTGGTTTTCCATCATCAATCCGACAATCCCTAGGCCTTGTTTGGTAGAGTACTAGTGTTTTTGTGGGGATTAGTGGGGATAATCCCCACCAAACTCCAAATCCCCATTTATACTTAAAAGCATGTTTGGTATTCGAGTATTGGACGAATTTAATCCCCACTTATCCCCATTTTTCCCTAAATCTCAGTGTATTTTTCTCAATCCCCGATACTCTACCCCTATCTAGTGGATTAGAATTGGATTTTGTGGGGATTGGGTAAAGATAGGGGTTTCACCCAATATTTTAGGGAATTATTCCCATTATTAATCTCCACTAAACCTCTAGTGCCAAACAAGGCCTACAGAGGCGGCTAGTTGTTGCCGCTCTGTCAAGTTCTCAGCTAATTCCTCGACCTACTGCACACATCCCTTCCGATAGACACGATGATCATTTTCTCCAGTGGGTAAGCTAAACATTTTCTGCGTGAACTGGAGAATAACAGCATTTCAAAGGTCAATAAAATCACAAGGACATCAGATAGACAAATCGATACTAGAATTCCGTTCAGTGTACAGTAAGGCCATCTCCAACGCGCCGACCCAAACGGATCTGTTTTTGGTCCGTTTTTTGTCTGTCTGCGTCGCGAACGGACAGGAAATCTCCGACCGTGTCCGGGCCGAGGGTAGTGCACCCAACGCGGCCGACTCATTTTTTTATTAGCAGGCCTGAAAAGGGCCGTTTTCGATACATAGATAAGGGGGTGGGCCACAAACGGCATGTTTACACATAATTATACAAAGAAAAAATAATAAAAACCACACTATCTACTGCCCTGGCATTATTTATAAACATTACCTTGCAGGTGAATGTGTTCCCCATCACTGTCATGTTTGGCATGTGCTCCATCTTCCTCTTCATGGCAGCAATTTTGCAGAGACTGCTAATGGTTGTTGCTGACCTACACAAACTATCCACAAGTATGTTCTGTTTCCTCGATCTATTCTAGCAGAGATGAAGAATACGATCGAACTACGGTACGGTTTTTGTTTCCGAATTGAGGGGCACAGGCCCCCGATTTCGTTTATTGAAACCAAATAAAACAGAGTTTTTCCAACACCTTCTCTCACACACCACCGCAGCACATCACACGCACTTTTTTCTTCACACCTAGAAACTTTTCTCCCTAGCAAAACACTACCTCTAAACCCAATCTAGTGCCATTGGGCTACTTCTTACCCTACTTGAATAACACGAACATAAGAGGCATTGTATTTCCTACGTATGCAACATATAAATTGTCCTGTTCCAACATTTATGGGCTGAGATAATTGCATGTAATGGCGTGGTTTCCTTCATCAATCCCTACAGAGGCGGCTAGTTGTTGCTGATCTACCAACATACTAGATCATTGATGGCGCGCGTTGCCGCGCCCGTCTATTTTTATGATAACATGATAGTAAATTTAATAAATATATGGAGAGTAGAAACATAGAAGCTCAGATAAGCGTATACCGATAAATAAATGCAAAGGGCTATCTTCAAGTAATACCTACCTATTCGTTGACACTAATTTATTAGCTATTTATATTGAGTTTTCAGTTGTGTTGAGATTGGCCAATAAACGGTGTTGCAAACATATTTAAGCTTGATCTCAAATTCATGTAGACCTTGTGGGTTGTACTATTTAATTCTCACAAAATAGTAGACAAATACTATGGTTAACGGTAAATGCGGAAAGCAAAAGGATCTAGGTAAATAAATAACATAATTTGTGCAAGATGTACATATGCTAACAATGCATGATTACAGTAGAAATGGATACTCTCCACAATGTAGCAGAAATTACATACTGCGAAAAGGTCATGCGCAAATCATTCCCAGGGGTTGAATACAAATAGAAAAGGTCTCCAGCAAGCTCCGTGCCACAGATTGAAATGATCATTCCTTTTTGTTTTTTGTTTTTTGCCATTCAACATATACCGATGTTGTGCACTGGACAGTATCATACCTTCTCAGTTGTAAGTTTTAGCATAAGTACATTCTGCAAACTGAACTGTGTTAGTAGCCTTAAGTACCGAATACAATAATTTTGACCTGGAAACCACAATGTCATTGTAACAAATAATTGAGCACCAGCTATATCACTTGGATAAGCTCTCCACCAGTGGCGCACCACAGTAAAGAATAGATGCAGCTTTTTTTAGGCAGAGAAAGATGCAACTTCTTTTTGTAGGCAGAAATAGATGCAGCTTCTGTCAGCTAGCTCCTGCAGTCTGTAGATCATTATAAAGCTAGAAAATTTCTTCAGTTTGGTTCCATATTTCAGTTAGAACATGTGTATATGAAATCATCTCAATCCTACAACAAATTACCAATTAATCATTTAATTGTAAAGGTGGTCCATAAGAAGAAACTAATTTATTTATAATTTCAGCATCTAATAGGCATCTAGCAAGTGAGCCAAAACCGGCAAAACTGAGAACTCAATAATGCAAGTTGTGATTTATCTATACAGACCATTTAAAAGATGGTATGATAGATCAATCATGAGCATTTTCATTGTCTTCTTAAGTGTAATACTACTTGTTTATGTCACATGGACAAGCATAGTTTCTGCGTTCATGTATCACATATAGAAATATGTTCTTTGACAAAGTCATCAACAATCAAAATATTAGTATGATTGGAGAACGGGGAAAGTATACAAATGTTGACATGATCGCAAACATATAAATGCAGTATATTCTCATAATTTTAACATTATTAGTGAAATACAACAAGGACAAAAGATATACACATCATGGTCCAGACCGAACCCATTTAAAACAGGAGGAGTGAGAATATTTTTATTTGTTTTATCCTACCCAAAAGCATCAAGAAAAATCATAGTGGAGAAGTTTATGCCCAAAACATCCTATTCATCATCAACGATGCGACCATCCAACATACATAGACAAATGAAAGAAAAATTCTAGTGAAAGATCAGGAAGTTAGGCATGTACAATAGGGGTTTGGTGGCAGGCAGGTGGTTCCATAAGCTTGCAATCTTCTAAAAAAGTAAACCCCTATTGACAAAATGCAACAAAATTAGATTAAATTGAACAATTAATGTGTCTAACTCTATATAAAAAATGTAATATGGTTAGATTAAATGGAAAAGGTAATAGATTATTCTCCTACCAACAATTACTTTATAGATGTATAGATATTTGTAAGATGATAAAATATAAGTTGTTAAACAGTATGAAACAAACATGACTAAGAGCATTATCTAGACAATGAGGAGCTAACTATTGTTCAGCTAGTGACTTCAAGCTACTAAAAACAGAATAGAGTACATTTAGAGAATCAGTAACCAGGTTGTATTACCTGAATACATAAAACTCTCAGAGCCTGATCCATCAGAGAAGTTTATGCCCAAAACATCCTATTGCACAAAACGAGAAAGCATAATGGTTAGAAGAAATAAATATCCTCATAGAAATTAAACGCAAAACACATAAGTACATAACCATAGCTATTTTTTATAAAAACACATAACTGCTAATTAATCCGGGGGCATCAAGATCAATCACGAGCGACGCATCAGTACATCACCATCAATGACGAGGGGATGCACACTCCCTGCCGTACCAGCTGCTGACGGCCACATAGGAGATGGATGCCCTGCCCGCTACATGGACCTGCCCGCTTTCGATCGGACGCACGGGTCGCAAGGGATTAGCCGCCCGGCCGCATCGTGTCGGTCAGCAGCATCGTGGTCCTAATAATCAACACCTTAATGAAGTCTCTAGCTAATACTCCCTCCGTCCAAAAATAAGTGTCTCAAATTTGATAAAAAGTAGATGTATTTATATATGAAACATGTCTAGATACATCCACTTTTGAGCAAACTTGAGACACTTATTTTTGGACGGAGGGAGTACTTATGGAGTTATGGCTCACCTTAAACGAAATGAGCACGTCATCGGCAACGCACGGAGGCCTCTGTTGCACTCAAAGGAATAAGACGGTTACACCAAATAAAATCATGCCAAAGTGTAACTATCAATGAGCGAGAATCTACAGAAAACAAATATTAACTGAAACACTTGTAGTCAATACAGTGGATTATTATCGTAGATAAATTATGTAAGAAAAATGTTCCATGTAAGAACTATGGTACTGTATGAATGCTTGCAATCTGGAACATGACTATGTACTACGTAGTAACATGTAGCAAATAAACAACAATTGCTCATGCGATGTACTCTCTGCAGCTCATATGATTTCATATACTTCAGGTGTATATCTATTTTCAGTTTCAACACTGCCATAACTTAATCAGAGGTTCATACACTTTAAAGATAAGGGATTATAATTTGGTGCATATAGAGAAAACATGGCACCGCGCTACTAGAAAAATAATCTTTCAGCATGAAAGCTAGCATGGCCGAGGTTGTGCATGACAGTATGACACTCCTGGTGTTTGGGTCTTCATCATGCCCCAATCAATCTAAATCCAGCAGTCAAATGCATTACACACGCATCCGCCATCGAAATGAACCGCACACACCATCTGTACTACCAGCATGATGTTCTGGCTATGGCATAAAAAACAAAATAAACAGAGGAAAAATAGAAGGGGTTAAGTGAGGGATGCTTACTTGATTTCTTAGACAAGTTTGCGATATAATCGTTGGCTATCTTCAAGTGAAGTTTGCTTTATACGAAATCTGCGGGTGAAACCATTAGTGAGGAAGAAGACGATGTGATATGGGATTGAGGGGGAAAATCAAAGGACATGATAACTAAATAGAGTGATGAAGGGAGAGGGGAAGCATATTTCATGAAAACCTAGCTCCTGTTACGAATCCAATCACCTGAGTTGAGGGTTAGAGATGACGGAGGGGAGCCTCCTGCTGGGGAATCTCACAGTCCCCGACGATGAAACTGCGGTAGCCCGGAGATAGGCAGGAGTGGCAGCAGTGGCGGTAAGGGGAGAAGGAGGCATGGCCGGCGCCACCGCTCGAGGTCGCGTTCAGCGCCCGCGCAGTTAGAGCATGTCTAACAGACCCCCTATTTTTCTGCCCCTTATAACGCGAGTAGAGGGCCCTGTATTCACTTTTCACCGGCCGAAAACTCGTCCGAGCTAGTAGACCCCCTATCCCCACCCCGTACGCAATGTGAATGTTTCCAGAATATTCTGTTTTACGGGGTGGGGATAGGGGGTCTGCTAGCTCGGACGAGTTTTCGGCCCCTCAAAAACAGGGTTTTGGACACATTGCGTATTAGAACCAATGCAACATTCACATTGAATAAAAGTTTCAAAGCACACAATAATCATCATAATTATTACAATAATGTTTTTTGGAACTGCCAACCAATGTTCAAATGGAATAATCAAACAAATAACAAATGTTCCCGAAATCAAACAAATAACAAATGTTTCACACATACAAGAATAGGAAATGAATCATTGGCCATGCAACTGCCAGTGGTGATCGATCAGATCTTGGGTGAGCTGGTGATGAGTCTGGGCATCTTCAATGCTGCGATGCGCTGCAAGAAAAGCTTCAAGCCGATCAGGGTTCCTCTGGGGTTGCACTCGGGTGCCCACATTGTCATAGAAACATGGCAAGTTCAACTCTCTCTCATCTTCAATGATCATGTTGTGAAGGATCACACAACATGTCATGATGTCAACAAGAGTTTCCTTGTCCCAAAACCGTGCAGGACCCCGAACAATTGCAAACCGAGCTTGCAAAACACCGAAAGCTCTCTCAATATCCTTGCGAGCTGACTCTTGAGCTTTGGTGAACCAAGCTTCTTTCCTTGTCAAAGGCACATCCCTTTTCTCTTTAATTGCCTTCACAAGAGTTGCATAGTCAGGGTAAATACCATCTGTGAGGTAGTACCCCATGGTGTACTCATTGTTCATAACTTTGTAGTTGCAAGTTGGAGCATCACCCTTAACTATTCTTGCAAATAAAGGGGATCTATTCAAGACGTTGATGTCATTGAGAGTCCCCGGCAGTCCAAAAAAAGCATGCCAAATCCATAAGTCTTGGGATGCCACAGCTTCAAGAACAATGGTAGGATCATGGCTTTTTCCACAATACATTCCATGCCATGCTTTTGGACAATTTTTCCATGTCCAATGCATGCAATCCAGACTACCAAGCATCCCCGGCCACCCCCTCTTTTCATTGATCTCCATGAGTCTCTTTGTATCTTGCTCGTTTGGAGCTCGGAGATACGTCTCACCATACAATTTGATCACCATCTTGACAAACATACGGACACAATCAGTGGTTGTTTGTGCACCAATGCGAAGGTACTCATCGGTATAGTCTGCAGGGATACCATATGCAATCACCCTCATGGCAGCTGATATTTCTGAAATGGGCTAAATCCCATGACGTGGGCGGCGTTCCTCCGTTGATTGAAATAATCACAATTTGCTTCACAGTCTCTCACGATTTTCGTGAACAAACTCCTACGCATGCGATATCTTCTACGGAAGAGACGGGGAGATAGGTCGGTACCTCGGCAAAATAATCTTGCCACAGCTGTTCGTGGCCGAGCGCGCGGTTCCGCGGGATACACATGCGCCCCATCGTGGACCCTTTTCTCTGATCCAGCAGCTTCGCGCGGTCTTCAATTTGCTTCATGCCGAAGAGGAGCAGCATCGCCTCCGTGTCGTCGTCGTTGAGCAGCTCGTCGAGCTCCGAATCATCGGAATCCGACGATGACCAATCCGACGAATCCACCAAATCCTCCATAGTGGCGTCCGAAGACATCTACCACGGTGAAGCACAGATCAGCCCCCAAGTTTATCGATTGCGCCGGCGAAATCGATGAGGAACGCGGCAGAGTACTCACCGTGGGGCGGCGGCGGCGGCGCGGCGAGCCGAGGGGCGCTGAGGTCCGGCGGGGGTCCGGCGGGGGTGCGGCGGCTCGGCGGCCGTCGGAGGGGACCGGATGCGTAGGTTTCCGGCGGCGGCGGGCGGGCGGCTGTGGCGGCGGCGCGGGGGAAAACGGGTAGGGAAGCTGAAATTTCCGCCCGCCCTTGCTCGCACAGAATAGTGGGTTCACCCTCTATTCCCCCTCCCGCCCCGCACAAGTAGGGGGCGACGAGCCGCCCCATAACGAAACTTGTAAAAATCCGTCCGGGGTGCCCGATTTAGGGGGTCTGTTAGACGGCCGGGTAGAGCCCAACCCCTTATATCGGCAGTTATTTTACGGGGTTGGGCCTTTTGAGGGGTCTGTTAGACATGCTCTTAGGTTCTCTCCTGCATCCTAGACTCCTAGTTCCCCTTCAAATCCCTCTCCATCTCGGCGGCTATGGCGCAGCAAGGTTTCGCTCGAGGGCGAGAAAGGGAAGGTGAGCCGGTGAGGTGCAAAGTCGGGGAGCTGTTCGGGGAGGTGGGCATACCCTATGTCGGCCGATTTCGTTGCTGAACACGCGGCCATATCGTGACCATTCGTGTGTGGTCGAACGTGAGGCCTTTGATTTGTTTTGCAGAGTAGCGCTCCCAGGGATCTCCGGCCCAGGAGTGGTCCACGCGAGGAAAAGTGCATCAGACGGCCAAGAAACTACTTCGCGCGACGATCGGACGGCGGAAAAGGTACATGCCGTGAGAGGCTTCCTCCTTGGTGATCCAACTGCGCGACCACGAGAATAACAACATTTGAAAGGTAAATAAAATGACGAGGGCATCGGATAATCGTATCAATACTAGACTTCCGCTCAGTGCACACTAAAATCAGAACGGCCTTCTTGTGAAATCATTTGCTGTTTTTCACCACCACGCACAATTGATGAATCGCAAACTGTACATAGAATATCTACATCAAAGTTCCCTAGAATGCACAACAGCACAGGGTGATAACGCAGATTGGAACATATTCCTGAAAGAGATTCCTCGGGAAAATATGCCAGCTAACATTTCGATATACCATAGCTCTTGTATACTACCATAGATCAGGTGGTATTTCAAAGTTAAGAAAAATCAGTGTCATCAGGTAAACAAGGGCGCAAATCCTTCCTGAAATTCGTTAGAAAGGCCTGGAGCAGAAGCAGCCAGTTTGTCTATGGTTTGTAACTTTGTTCCTGTTGTCATCTGCTGGTGTTCACCAGACATAACTGATGAACCACAAAAGGATAGCTAAATTCTACATCAGAAATACCGAGAGTGCAGAACAACCGATACTGCCAAGGTAACGTTGTATAATGATTCTGTAAACAAAACATATTGCTGAAAGAGTTCCATCAGGAGTATAGACCAGCTGACATTTGTTAAACGCAACAGCTTCATCTACTACCAAATATACTGAAACATAAGACTATAATACTCAGTGACGCATCATAACACCAATCCCATTTGGCGTCAGATCCAAAATATGACACATGAAAAGCCATGTGTGGTTGCAATAGAACTACATCAAATCCGATTATCTTTGATGTATATGTCAATACTAATAACGTACACTAAGACACCTACAAGAATATTACCCAGCTGTCAGGATCAAAATGGACAAGATCATAATAATTGTATAAACAAGGGAAATAGAGAGAACTGATATATAATTATTTGGTACGAATGTGTTTCAATACCAGAATGCAAAATGCTCAGCTTTTCAAGAAGTCGAGCCATTCCAAAAAAAAAAAGGTACTACATTCAGTGAGTAATAAATGTTAAAACGCCATAATGCAAAAGGTTAAACTCTCTCATGAATTCGAGTTATTTCCTACAACAGTATAACATCTGCATAAAGATCAAACCTGATTCAACCATCTTCGAAGATTATTTGTGAAAAAGGGGCAGAGAAATGTGATGATATGCTGTAGCAGCTCAAATATTAAGAGTTTAAGACTAGTCAAACACACTGAAACATCAAGAATGTAGTACTCGCCGACATAGCATAACACCATTCCAATCAGCATCACATCCAAAATACTAACGTAAAAAACAATGATTGCTTGTAATAGAAGCACACCTGATCCAATTATCTCTAATGAGTATTACTGTACACTAAGATGCCTATTCCAATACTACTAAGCTCTCAGGATCAAAATGGGCAAGAAGATCATTATTGTAAAAACGAAGGATATCGAGAGAACTGATGTATAATTATGTGATGTGAGTGCATTGTTCAATACCATAATGCATAAGGCTCAGGTTTTCACTGAAGTCCACTTACTCGAAATAGTGGTGCATCGTTCCAGTGTGAGTAACCATGCATTGTTAAAATACAAGAATGCAAAAGGCTATTATTTTTTTTCATGAAGTTGAGTTATTCCAAATAGCAGTATGGAATTCCAGCAACAATAACATCTACGCAAAGGTTAAATCTGGTCCAACTATCTTCTAAGAGCATTAATGTACACTAAAGACACAAACGCAAATACATACTTGTGAGCTATGAGGATCCAAATGGGCAAGATCAATTATGCAATGCCAAAGCAATGCTCAATACCACTATACCAGAATGCACAAAGCTCAACTTTTTCATGAACTCGAGATACTCGCAATAGCAGTACAGCATTCCAGTGCAAGTAACAATGCATTGTTAGAATACCAGAACACAAAAGGATCGACCTTTCATGAATTCAAGTTATTCCAAATAGTAGCAGTATAGCATGGCAACAACAATAACATATGCATAAAGATTAGAGGAAGACCAAATTAACCCAAGATTCCATTTCATGACAAGAGAAGCAAGCATCACAATAATCTAGCCAATCTACACTATAATGAACATTACATTTCCCAATGTCCTGGACACTCCAGCATGATGTAAAGGTAGGTATTATTTTGTCGACACTCGCTAGCTAACTACTACTGAAGATGATGTTACATTGCAACGCATGTCAAAAAATTGCTGATCTGACCCTGATCACATCGTTTACATGATATAACATAAAGATTGAAACACATAATGTCGAGAAGATGACCCTTCTCAAATAATTAACCGGTAGAGCAATAAACATAGAAATGACATCCTCAGCCCCAATTGATTCGATCATCTGATTGACTCGATCACAGCAGCAGCGGCAGCAGAGAGTAATACCGTCAGGCGAAAGCATTAGAGGGCAAAATGGTATCTCTTGGCGGCCTGCTTGGCTGCTAGGGCGGCGCCCGCGAGGACCCCTCCGACGGCGCCGGCCACGGCGGCGGACCTGGGTCCGTTGGCGGCCTTGAAGAGCGCGCCCGTGCCGAGGCCCGCGACGACGCTGTTGATCCAGTCGTCCTGGCCGTCCCTGGCGGTGACCATGCCGCTCTCCATCCCGGCGTAGAGGAGCCCGATGACCCCGAGCCTGTTGCCGACGCGGCGGCCGGTAGCGCCGCAGGAGTTGAGGACGCGGTTGGCCCGGATCTTGGTGGTGTCCCCCGGCTCGGCGCCCTTTGCGGCCTCGCGGAGGCCCATGGCGGCGCCCGCGACGGCGCCGGAGAGGTAGCCGATGCCGGTGTAGTAGGTGAGGTTCTCGCCCCAGGAGCGGCGCTGCACGAGGGCCTCCTCCTGGAAGAGGAACTCCGGGGAGGTGGGCAGGTCGTAGAGGTTCTTGTAGGGGATGTGGAGATCCTGGTACGGGTCGTAGAGCCGGCGGCCGGAGCCGTCCGTGGCGGTGCGGGTGCTGTCCTCGTGGCGTGGGACGGATCCCGACGGGTACAGCCGCGGATCGGCCATGGAGGCGGCGGCGTGCGTGGGGGGCAAGAAAGGAAGGGGCGGCGGCTCGAGGAAGAGGAGAGGAGGAAGAGGGTTTGGGCACGCTGCTGTTGACGCGTATATTCAGGAGGGGAATGGTCGCTTCCGCATTTGTGGAGAGGACGCAGCGAAGCATCTAGACTCTGGGCTCGTGGAGGCCGCCCGGCCCACGTCGGGAGGGATGTTGGGCTGACGGTCCGTGATGACGTCTTGGGCTGCTGGGTCGTCGCCGGTACGGTCCAGTAGGCACATTTCATAACCTCAAGAAAAAAAAGTAGGCACATTTCATCCCATAAAAAACAAAAGTAGGCACATTTCACTCTCCCAAAAAAACATAAAGTAGGCACATTTCGCCGGATGATAGGCTGGTAAGTTTTGTTGGGGAATTCCACTTTGCCACATGAGAGTATGTATGCTCCATTCACCGAGAAAAAATACTTAGAAATTCACAAAAAAATGAATATAAAGTTAGCACTTATATCTCGACATTCTATGTGTGCACTTCAAGTTTCATGAAAACACTTTTTAGCAACATTTTTTCTTTTTTATGCACAATACAAAAAAGATGATTTCTATGAAACAACTTTGTGAGCACATAGAATGTCGAGATGTAGATGTGAATTTTTATTTTAAAACACGTTTAAAAATACAATTTAAAAAACTGGAGAAAATGTTGTTGGGTGCCAAAATGCCCAGCCTGTTTGGTTGCAGCCTTATTTAAGAGGGTCACTAATTCTCAGTCAGGTGAATTCATCAAATCTCAATGGTAATCCATGTTGTAAATTATGACTAGGAGGAATCACTAAGCAATTCAACATTCCGAGGAACTTTTCTCACTTACACCCAAATTGCAACTGATCATGACTAACACGAATCATATTGCCATCCAGCAGTATAGGGTATTTTTCTTAGTTGCAATCCATGTGTAAATAGTGAAATCTCAGCTGCAACCTATGCGCAACTGGGAAAATGTCATTTAGCATTTTAGCATCCCATGTGAATCATGATGCAATTTAGCGGTTTAGGAGTCGACTGTGAATTAAGCTAATTATGTGTCGAATGAGAATTAATGATACCATTTTTAAGAAAAAAAATGAAAGAGTTACCCAAATCTGTGAGAGAGTTGTCCGGTTAATTATCAGAAAATCAGATGAATCTTGTTACAACATGGTCAAGAAAGCTCACTAAGCCACAACTCAATAAACAAACAACCTACTCCCAAACCCCCACGACCACAAAATGGTCCGATGAACGCTCCGAAGGCACACTCCTGCAAAGCAACTCAAAGGTGCGATAATGAAATGGCAATATGACAGGTCAATCAAAACTACCATCAAGCAGTCGTCGATGAATTTCATATATCACCACTCTTCTTAACTTTGCTCTTAAATGATTTCCCTTTCAAGATGCCGGATACCACCTTCTTATTTTTGCGATTAATTGCTTCGTTCATGAGGTCATCAATCGTCTTACCTCATCTAGATCTAACAACCTCCATGTTGGCGATGAAATCGCAATTTTTTTGCGAAGCGAGCCTCAAAAACATGTGTCAACGCACCAGACGCAACAACATCGGCACACACACACAGAAAACCACCTACCCGATGGACCTAGGCGAGTAAAAGACATCATCATCCAAACCTCTCCTCCTCCTCCTCCTCCTCGAAGACGAGCCGGTGTCTAGGGTTCCAGTGGCGGTGATGTGGGCGGCATAGCCACTACGGAGGTCTCACGCAAGCCCATCTTCAAATCAAACATTTCTCCAACATCTTACTCCACTTGCCGTATACTCATTTGCTAACCAAATGTTATCTCACAGATCAATATGAACGCCACACAAAGAAGGGCTCGCCGAAAGTGCGGTACAGTATGGAGGACAACAAAACATGTCCTGGATCATACTGATTTGGCGAGACAGAAACGAGCAAGCAATCTATGGAGCACTAACACGAAACCCCCAATAACTAACCGCCAACGCCGCCACTTGGTCCTGGAGGTTCCAGGGAGTTCTGGTCCGTCCCAAGGGTGACGGGTGGTTTTCCTGTAGCGACCTGAAAGCGATTTCGGATCTAGGGATTTCCTTCGCTCTTGTCATCATTCTCTGCTGGTTTTTGATCTCCCGGTGCTAGGCTGTGCCGCCCTCCCAGTCCCATCGCAGGAATCGGCATTGCCCCCCAGACTTTCTGACTGCGGCGCGGCGGCAGAACCTCACACCCCCCTCTATTTCCATAGTCCCACCACCAAAGGCCTTTTGTGCGATTCTAGGGCGCACAATCGTAATACATCAAATTCCTAGATTGCTGGACATCTGGAGAGCTCAAGGTTGGCAAAAGGGATGGATAAGGTTGAGGGTCTGATGAAAAATCTAAAGCTCTCGGAAGCTGAGAGGAAGGGATTGAAGATAGGCTGGGTAAGTGGAGGAACGACGGGTGCGAGTGAACCTCAAGCATTGGGAAAACTGCTCTCGGAGAAGCCAGCCTCTGCTGATGGTCTGGCAAATGCTCTCGGAAGAATCTGGTGCCCGCTTCGGGGCATTGACTGCAAAAGCGTGGGTGAGAATATTTTCCTTTTCACCTTCTTTCAAGCTGGTGGTAAAAGAAAGGCAATAGAAGAGGGTCCATGGATGTTCGGCAATGATCTCCTGGTCATGGAAGACTTTGTTGCTAGTAAAACGGTGGATGAGTACAAGTTTGCAACCATTCCAATATGGGTCAGAGTTTTCAATTTGCCGCTTGGTATGATGAACAGAGCAACAGGAGAAGCAATAGGTGATGAAATTGGTGAGCAGGTAGAGGTTGATGTGGGTGAAGATGGAATGGCTGTTGGCAAATATTTGAGAGTGAAGGTCAGGCTGGATATCGCAAAACCGTTGATGAGGGGGAAAATGATACAAATTGGAGACGATGACCGGGATAGGTGGTGTCCATTTGAATATGAATTCTTGCCCGACTTCTGCTTTACATGTGGAATTATCGGTCACATAGATAAGGCATGTGCAATCCAGCTAAAAAAAGGAGAAACACAACAATATGGCAAGTGGCTGAAAAGATACCCCAACAAAAGAGAGCGGCTGGCGGCGAGAGAGCTTCATGGGGAAATAATCGCAGCGGGGATTCAGGAAGGTCTGCCAGTTTTGGGAGCAGGGAAAGTGGCTCCGGTAGTGACAGTTTGACATGGCGTAAAGATGGAGGCTCGTCCCTGGGAAAAAAGGTAGAGAAACAAGGGGAGGAAAGAGAACCAACCAGTCCTTCGAAACTACCTAGCGACAAACAAAAGGTTGTTGTGTGTGAGGCTGGAGCAGTAGGTGAACAGGCGGAGCTATGTGTCCAGGAAACCGACTTGCACGACACAAAGTCCTCGACACCCGGGTCAATGGTGGATAGGGGAGAGAAAGTAAAGGGTGACGAGAAAATGCATGGATCATGCAACGCAGCTGGTTTTGCAGTTAAGGGTGTGGGGAGCAGAGTTGGAACATATAAAAAACGAGGGAGGAAGTCAAATGGCACATCTAGTGAGGACCTGGTCTATGCTGGCGAGAAAAGGAGTATTACAGAGGAGGATATGGACATTGACTCAGAAAATAATGTGAAAAAAGCGAAGAAGGCTGCGGTGAATGAGAGCGGGACAAAATTGAGCGCGGGGCTGTCGGAACAGCCCTGCGAGGACCAATGAAGCTTGCAGCTTGGAATTGCCGGGGTTTGGGGAATGGCCCGGCAATTCGTGGTCTTCTGGATTTCCAGAAGAAGGAGGACCCCGACGTTCTGTTCTTATCTGAAACAAAAATGGATGACAAGAGATTGGATTGGCTGCGGTGGAGGATGGGAATGACAAATATGGTCGTTAAAAACTATGAGGGCCAAAGTGGAGGTCTGGCTCTCTTTTGGAAGAAGAATATAACTTGTCAGCTGTCTTAAATCCAGGTATCACATCGATGCTGTTGTTACAGAAGCAGACGGCTTTCAATGGAGATTCACTGGCATTTACGGAGAACCGAAAATGGAGAAAAGGGAAGCCACTTGGAAGCTTTTGCGAACAATCAAACAACATAGCAACTTTCCATGGATTTGTGCCGGTGACTTCAATGAGATCCTTTTTGAGTGGGAGAAAGAAGGTGGGGCACCTCGGCCCCAAGCACAAATGGATCGGTTTCGGGGAGCTCTAGAAGATGCCGGGCTGCATGATTTGGGTTATCTAGGAGATCCATTCACATGGAGAAACCACAGCCACTTGATGGAAAATTATATTAGAGAAAGATTGGATAGGGCGGTGGCTACCCACGAGTGGTGCTCACACTTTCCAGATTACAAGGTGGTTAATGGGGAACCACATCACTCTGATCACCGCCCCATAATCATTACCTTTGACGAGGAGCCTGCCAATGTCGGGGATACTCGTGGTACTCGTGGTGTGGGTGATTTCAGGTTTGAGGCGAAATGGCTCGAGGAGGATAATTGTGCAACTATTGTGCAGAATGCCTGGCTGAAGGCGGAAAGGAATGGAAGCAATACAGTGGCTGAAAGTTTACAAGCGGTGGCTATTGAATTAAGGGACTGGAGTAAACAATCCTTGGGGGATCTTGAGAAGCGCTTTGCCCGTGTCAAGAAGAAGGACTTGGAAGCCTACCGGAGGAGCAAAATATCACAACATCAAGTGAATTGTGAGCAGCTGCTACGTTACAAGCTCGACAAACTTGAAAATCAACGGGATTTATATTGGAGACAACGTGCCCATGCCAATTGGTTGGAGAAGGGGGACAGAAACACCTCGTATTTCCACTCCTTCGCGTCCTAGAGGCACAAGAATAACAATATCAAGAGGCTAAAAAAGGACAATGGGGAGGTGGTGGAAGGGGAGGCGGAGATGGCGGAGGTAGTCACTCAATACTTTAACGAGCTCTTCTCCTCTAGTGCAGGTACCCGAACTGATGAGTTGCTGGAACACGTTGTTCATCGGATTACACCGAATATGAATGATATGCTCCTGCAAGACTTCACGATGGAGGAGGTGCGTGAAGCTCTTAATAGCATTGGAGACCTGAAGGCTCCAGGCCCGGACGGAATGCCGGCTGTCTTTTACAAGCGCTTTTGGGAGCTGGTGGGCGACCGCGTGACTACTGAGGTGCTACAAGTGCTAAATGGTGGTGACATTCCCCCAGGCTGGAATGACACAAATGTGGCGCTCATCCCCAAGGTAAAAATTCCTGAAAAGATGAAAGATTTAAGACCCATAAGTTTATGCAATGTCATTTATAAACTTGTCTCAAAAGTTCTCGCCAATAGATTAAAGCTCATCCTCCAGGATATTATTGCCCCTAACCAAAGTGCTTTTGTGCCGGGTCGATTAATCACTGATAACATTCTGTTAGCCTATGAGGTTAATCACTTTATGCAAAACAAAAGAGGTGGTCAAGTGGGTTATGCTGCTCTGAAGCTAGACATGAGCAAGGCCTATGATAGGGTGGAGTGGCACTTTCTTGAGAATATGATGCGGAAGATGGGCTTCGCTGAGAGGTGGATCCAACTCATCATGAAGTGTTGCTCGACCGTTAAGTATCGATTTAAGCTAAATGGGATACTGACGGAGGACGTAATTCCGAGAAGAGGGCTCAGACAGGGAGATCCTATATCGCCATACCTGTTTCTTCTTTGTGCGGAAGCCTTCTCAAGCATGTTAAATCAAGCTGATCAGAATGGGAAACTAGAGGGCATAAAAGTTTGTAATGGTGCTCCGAGCTTTAACCATCTACTGTTTGCTGATGACTCGTTAATTCTCCTGAAAGTTTCAGAAGAAAGTGCACATCATCTGCAACATATTTTGAATCTGTACGAGGTTTGCTCGGGGCAGACAATTAACACAGCCAAGTCCTCCATTGTTTTAGCAAAAACACTCGAAAGAGAGAAAAAAGGAGGATGATGGCCATTCTGGGAGTCACCTGCGAAGGAAGAAGTGGAAAGTATCTGGGATTGCCAATCTATGTGGGCAGATCAAGGGCTAGAACTTTTGCTTATATCAAGGAAAGGATCTGGAGTAAAATCCAAGGATGGAAAGAGAAGATGCTCTCGAAAGCAGGGAAAGAGATATTGATTAAAGCTTGCGCCCAAGCTATCCCTACCTTTGCTATGAGCTGCTTTGATCTCACAAAAGGCTTATGCGAGGAAATAAATAGTATGATCAGCCGATACTTTTGGGCACACCAAGACAGAGACAATAAAATCCACTGGCTTAGCTGGGACAAATTGACACGATCAAAGAAGGAGGGTGGTCTCGGTTACAAAGATTTGTACACCTTCAACATGGCAATGTTGGCAAAACAGGGGTGGCGATTACTCACCAACCCCGACTCATTGTGTGCTCGTGTCTTGAAAGCGAAGTACTACCCTCTTTGCTCTGTTCTGGAAGCTACCAGCCGGGATGGTATCTCTTATGCGTGGCGTAGCATTTTGAAGGGTGTCGAACTTTTGAGACAGGGGATCATTAAGAGAGTGGGAGATGGGTCTACGATAAATGTGTGGAATGATCCATGGCTTCCTAGGCTTTGGTGCAGACGCCCTGCTACTCCAAGGGGCCACTCTCTGATCACCAAAGCTAGTGAGCTAATTGACCCATCAACGGGAACCTGGGACTCTGCTCTGGTACGTCAAACTTTCTGGGAACAGGATGTTTCTCTCATTCTATCGCTGCCAATCTTCGATGACATGGAGGATGAGTGGGCCTGGCATTTTGAGGAAAAAGGCATCTTCACCGTGAAATCCGCATACAGGCTGCAACGACAACTACAGGACGTGCGAAAGCATGGGCAGCTGGGCAATCATACGGCCAAACCGAGTTTTGACTGGAATGTCATCTGGAAACTTGATTGTCCAACAAAAATCCATTACTTTTTATGGAGAATTGCTCATAACAGCCTGCCACACCGGTTGAACCTGAAGAGGAGAGGTATGGAGCTAGATCCGATCTGTCCAATGTGTAATAGAGTAAATGAAGACGGAGCACACCTGTTTCTGAAATGTAAACCTGTGAAGGCTGTCTGGAGAGAACTGAACATGGAACAAGTTCGAGAGAAGCTTCTCAAGTGCGAAGGTTCCATGGAATTCATTAAGGGGGTGACCCAGCTGATGCAAAAACAAAAACTCTTAACTGTTGCCTTGCTTTGGTGGTGGTGGCAGTTGAGAAATAAGGTTGCTGCTGGGGAGCGACATAGATTAAATTGCTCAGTTGCGTGTCTAGCCAGAAGAATGGCCTCTGATTTTGAGCAGTTTTTCACTCGAAACAAACAACCGAAGCAGCAGCGAGTGCAATCCTGGTTACCTCCTGTTGGGGATGAGCTTAAAATTAATGTTGATGGAAGTTTTAGTGCTGAGAACCGATCGGGTGGCTGGGGTTTCATTATTAGAAATTCTGATGGTGAATCTGTTGGTGCAGGTGCAGGCTATATCACTCAAGCTCATGATGTGCTGCAAACTGAAGCTCTTGCTTGCTTGTCCGGCCTGCAATGGGCAAGCAGCTAGGGAATGTCGAAGGTTCAGGTGGAAACTGACTCCCAGAAGCTCCACCAAGCAGTTTCTGGTCAATCCCAAGATCTGTCGTTTAATGGCCAAATCTTTAGAGAGATTAAGTATTTTGCTAGTTTGAACTTTAGCTCCTTCTCTATCAAGTATTGCCCACGGGCGTGTAATAGCGTGGCTGACGCGTTAGCAATGTTTGGTGCGAAGTCTATGACTGTATCTCCTGTAATTTGGCCTGAAGGTGCACCGAACTTTGTAAATGTTTTAGTGGCCAGCGACTTTGCTGTGCGCACTAGTTAATGGAGGTTCTGTTCCATCTAAAAAAAAAAAAAAAAAAAAAAACGCCGCCACTTGGAAATCTATCTATCTATATATAAAAGACGTGCGATTTCTCGCGCGGAGAGCTGCCCTGCTACTGTACAACTACAGTAACATGAACAGTGATGAACAGTAAAAAACAGTGACTCGATCCCGGCCGTCCACTGAAGATCCGACGGCTCCCAGCGCGCGTCGACGACGCTTTTGCAGAAAAACCCTTAGGAAACAGAGAAATAGAACCCGCAGTCCACTACAACGCGCTGCGAGGGACCTCAATGTGAATACCGAAAAATACACGGACGTTTTTGTAAAATAACCCGCATAATCCTCCCCCCTCCCCTCTCCTCTCTCTCTCCCGCGCGGCCGGAACTCGCCGCCGCCGCCGCCGCGAATCGCCCCGCCGCCCCGCTCCTCCCCGTCCAGATCGACGGCCACCGCGAGCTCCGCCGCCGCCTCCGCTCTCTCCTCGCCGCCGAACACGTGCCGGGACGCCGCCGTCGCCCCGCAATCGCCGCCGCCGCACCCGCGGGCCTCCGCCGCGTCCGCGTGCCGCCGCCGCCGCTCCGGCGACCAAGGCGAGGCGGCGCCGCCGCCTACGGGCTCCCCGCGTCCGAGCGCGTCGGCCACGCGCACGCGCGCGTACCGGAGCGCCGTGGCGCGCCGCCGGCGAGCCCAGCGCCGCCGCGGGTTGCCCTCCCCCTGTGACGTCAGCACGACGTCACAGCGGGCCCACGCGTCAGTTTTTTTTTTTTTTTTTTTCTGTCAAATGGTGCAGATTCAATAGGTATTTTAAAAAAAAAAAAAATTTCTAAGCATGGGTTTCATTTAAATTGGACCTTAAAATACTACTCATGCCACGTAATAAAAATTCAAATTTAAATATTTCGAATTGTCCACTTCATCGAGCGAGCGAAAAAAAAAATGTGCTTCTTCAAAATAGCTTTTTTTTATAAAAAAATTCTAAATACGGATATGATTTACATTAAATTTTAACAAACCGTACCTTCTAAATGTGGATTCGAATTAAATTAAACTTTGCAAATTAGAATTTTTTTAAAGGTATTGCAATTTAGAAATTTTTTTTGAAATATAATTAGAATTCAAAAAAGAAAGACACGCATATAATTCCATAATTTAACGACGAAAGAATACTTGCAATAAAAAAAATGTAGCATGTCATATCCATTCAAATTTCACAGTATTGCAACAAAAAAAAAATAGTCACTCCATTTAATTCAAAATAAATTTAGAAATAATACTCATGCCGCATGGTAAAGATTCGGATTCGAATATTTCAACGATACTCACAAAAAAATGCCGAAATAATACTTGCAACAAAAAAAAAAACTTACGGCATGTGATATCCATCCAAATTTAACCTAAAAATACTACTCATGCCACGTAATAAAAATTCAAATTTAAATATTTCGAATTATCCACTTCATCGAGCGAGCGGGAAAAAAAAATGTGCTTCTTCAAAATAGCGTTTTTTTTTTATAAAAAAAATTCTAAATACGGATATGATTTACATTAAATTTTAACAAACCGTACCTTCTAAATGTGGATTCGAATTAAATTAAACTTTGCAAATTAGAATTTTTTAAAGGTATTGCAATTTAGAAATTTTTTTTTTTTGAAAGATAATTAGAATTCAAAAAAAAAAAGACACGCATATAATTCCATAATTTAACGACGAAAGAATACTTGCAACAAAAAAAAATGTAGCATGTCATATCCATTCAAATTTCACAGTATTGCAACAAAAAAAAAATAGACACTCCATTTAATTTAAATTAAATTTAGAAATAATACTCATGCCGCATGGTAAAGATTCGGATTCGAATATTTCAACACTATTTAATTCAAATTAAATTAAAAATAATACTCATGCCGCATAATAAAGATTCAGATTTGAATATTTCAACGATACTCACAAAAAAAAATGCCGAAATAATACTTGCAACAAAAAAACTTACGGCATGTGATATCCATCCAAATTTCACAGTATTATAAAAAAAAAAGGTCACTCCATTTAAAAACCAAAACATGAAGAAAAACATAAATTTGCCAGAAAAAACAATATAGAAACAATCTTAAAAATAATATTCATGCCGCATAATAAAAATTGAAATTTAAATAACCATTCACACAATCAAATACATAAAATATTTCAAGAAAAAAATGCAAACTCATTACCCCTAATTGTGTGATTGTGGCTTTCTTTTAAATTGAATTCAATAAGTATAAATACCTTCAAGAATTCAACATATTAGAAACCAATTTTTTTTTTTAAATGCACATTTTCAGAATTTAATTATTTACACCATTATACTCAATGAAAAATAGCCATTTGAATACATGAGTACTTCGAGAGAAAATGCAAATTCATTTGCTCTAATTGTGTAAATGTGGCTTCTTTACAAGTTGAATTCAATAAGTATAGTACCTTCAAAAAATTAAAAATATTAGAAATAAAAAAAACTTCTGAATATGCACATTTGCAAAAAAAAAAAATGCAGGAAAAGAATATAGACATTGCATTAAAAAAATTATGGCCAAAAATATTTCAAGAAAAATGCACATTCATTTTTTCTAATTGTGTAATTGTAGCTTCCTTTTAAATTGAATTCAATAAGTATAAATACCTTCAAAAATTAAACATATTAGAAGAAATTTTTTTTTTAAAAAATGCACATTTCCAGAATTTAATTATTTAGACCATGGCACTCAAGAAAAAATAACTATTTAAATACATGAAAATTTCGAGAGAAAATGCAAATTCATTTGCCCTAATTGTGTAAATGTGGCTTCTTTTCAAATTGTATTCAAAAAGTATAAGTACCTTCAAAAATTAAACATATTAAAAACCAAAAAAAAAAAACTTTAAATTTGCACATTTGCAGAAATTAACTATTTACACCACGATTCTCACACAAAATAATAATTATACACACCACGATGCTCACAAAAAAATGACGAATGAATACTTCCAGCAAAAAAAAAAAAATGGGATATGATACCCATTCAAATTTCACAAAATTGGAAAACAAAAAGCAAAATAGCCACTTCGTTTAAAAACCAAATACAAAAATTATTTGGAGAAAAAAATGACAAATTCATTTGCTCTAATTGTCTAATTGCACCTTCCTTTCAAAATGAAAAACAGATGCACTTTCTCTAAACGTTATTTTTTAAAAAAAAAAATCTTCCAAATATGGATGCGAACATAAACTTTAGAAATCGTATCATCTACATATGGATCTGATTTAAAATAAACTCAAAAAAAAAGAAATATGGATTTAAAAATCAACATACCCACCACACTTAATAAAAAAATATTCGATTATCTTCATTTCAAATGAAATGAGGCTAAAATTCCACAAATTTACAAACAAATCAACATAGACATTACATTAAAAACATTAATTTACATGAATATTTCGAGAAAAAATACAGAATACCTTATAAATATGCACATTTCCAGAATTCAGTTATTTACACCACGGTACTCATGGAAAAATGACAAAAGAATACCTAACAAAAAAAAATACTTATGGCATATGATGTCCATTCAAATTTCACAAAATTGCAGAACAAAAAAAAAACACTTGATTTAAAAAATGCACATTTCCAGAATTTAATTATTTAGACCATGGTACTCAAGGAAAAATAACCATTTAAATACATGAATATTTCGAGAGAAAATGCAAATTCATTTGCCCTAATTGTGTAAATGTGGCTTCTTTTCAAATTGTATTCAAAAAGTATAAGTACCTTTAAAAATTAAACATATTAAAAACTAAAAAAAAAAACTTTAAATTTGCACATTTGCAGAAATTAACTATTTACACCACGATTCTCACACAAAATAATAATTATACACACCACGATACTCACAAAAAAATGACGAATGAATACTTCCAGCAAAAAAAAATGACAAAAGAATACCTAACAAAAAAAAATACTTATGGCATATGATGTCCATTCAAATTTCACAAAATTGCAGAACAAAAAAAAACACTTGATTTAAACACCAAAGGTTTTATTAGAAGACTATTTTGAGAAAATACAAATTCATTTTCTCTAAATATGGCTTGCTTCCAAAATGAATTAAATATTAATGCAATTAGCTTCAAAAAAAAAAAAAAAAAAACTGACCACATGCATTTCGAAGAATAAATAAACCATCAGTCCGGAAAAAAATTGCTTCTTTATGGTCTACAGAAGAGAGAATGGTTCAGCTACTTCAACACCTGTAAGACCCACATGTTGATTTCAGCGTCATCCAAATCTGAGCATTTCAAAAATTGAAAAAAAAAATGTACTAATAGCTTCCCACTTTCACCAAATTTTGAAATTCAACCAAAACATAAATCAATATCTCCGAACATAAAAACTACTTATGCTAGAGAATTGTTTCAGTATTATTCAAATTTTGACGCCATTTGGAGGTAATAAAATTACATACTTTCTAATTACAATCTAATATTATCACTGAAATACAACCACATTTAAACATTTCAAACTACTTAATATTTGCATACTCTGCAGAATATTCGAACATTTCAAATGGATTTTTCTAATTTCAAATAAATATTGACGTTGAAATACAAACGTGTTTGAACATTTCTAACCACTAAATATTTAAATATTCTACAAAACATATTTAAAATGCTGAAAAAAAAAATTCTACCCATTCACAACAAACTAACAAAAAAAAACATGTTTAAACATTCCAATTTAGCCAACATTTTGATGAACAAAAAAAAATATTATAAAAAAAAAATCACCAAAGGCGTGGCGTGACGCCACGCCAAATTCAACTAGTCTATATATTAAAGACGGAACCTTTCTCGCCTCCTCAGCGCTCGCGTACTGTTCTAAGGAACAGTGCACACTGTAGTTGCTACAGTACTACAGTTCCTCAATCTGATCCGTCCGCTGATGATCCGGCGGCCCCCGCGCATCCCCGTGACGCTTTTGCAAAAAAAAACCTCGAAAACCAAGAAATTGGCTCCGCAGTCCATGAAAAAGCGAGGTGAGGGACCTATACTGAATTACACAAAAATCCAGGGACTTTAATGCAAAACCGTCCAAATCCCCCCCTCCCTCTCTCTCTCCCCGCGACGCCGGAATCGCCGCGCCGCCGCACGACACCTCCTCGCTCAGATCGACGGCCGCGGGGAGCTCCGCCGCCGCACCCTCTTTGTCCTCGCCGGCGAACGCGTGCCGGGACGGCCGCGTCGCGCCGCAATCGTGGCCGCCGTGCCCGCGGCCATCCGCCGCGTGTGCACGCCACCGGCGATGTCAGAACGTGGTGGCGCCGCCCCCTTCCGACACCCCGCGCAGAGGCGCGTCCAGCGCGCCTCGCCGCGCGTCCTCGCACGCGCTGGTTCGACGCCGGCGTCCGCGTCGCTGCCACGGCGGCTCCGGCCACCGACGACGCCACATCGACGGCATGGTATGCCTGGGCTGCAGTCGGGCTCCTGCTGGGCCGGGCTTCCTTATTTTTTTTCTTCCTCTCCATTTTCGGTTCTCTGCTTTTTCCATTTTTTTAAAACTTTTTGTACTTTTCAAAACTAACACTAAATTCTAAAAATTTGTAAAATCCAAAAAATAGCCACCATATATAAAAAAAAAAACGAGACCAGATTCCACAAATTCGCAAAACAAAAAACAAAATAGTCACTGCACTTACAAAAAAAAAAGTTGTCTAGACGAATATTCCGATAAAATGCAAATTCATTTGCCCTAAATATGACTTGCTTCTAAATTGTATTAAAATTTCCAAAACAAACGAGACCAAATTCCACAAATTCGCAGAACAAAAAAAACAAAATAGTCACTGCACTTAGAAAAAAACGTTTGACTAGATGAATATTTCGAGAAAATGTAAATTCATTTGCCCTAATTATGGCTTGCTTCTAAATTGAATAAAATATAACTACAAACAACTACAAAAAAAAAGGTTTGACTACATACATTTCCAAATCAAATGCAACTAAATTCCCCAAAATTGTAAAAAAAAACGTCGCCGCCGCCGACGACGCCACATCGACGGCATGGTAGGCCTAGGATGTAGTCGGGCTCCTGCTAGGCCGGGCTTCCTTATTTTTTTTCTTCCTCTCCATTTCGGTTCTGCTTTTCCATTTTTTCAAAACTTTTTGTACTTTTCAAAGACATTTCCAAAAAACTAACACTAAATTCTAAAAATTTGTCAAATCCAAAAAATAGCCACCATATATAAAAAAAATTATTTGATTGCCTACATTTTTCAAAACAAACGAGACCAGATTCCACAAATTCGCAAAACAAAAAACAAAAATAGTCACTGCACTTACAAAAAAAAATTGTCTAGATGAATATTCCGATAAAATGAAAATTCATTTGCCCTAAATATGACTTGCTTCTAAATTGAATTAAAATTTCCAAAACAAATGAGACCAAATTCCACAAATTCGCAGAACAAAAAAAAACAAAATAGTCACTGCACTTAGAAAAAAACGTTTGACTAGATGAATATTTCGAGAAAATGTAAATTCATTTGCCCTAATTATGGCTTGCTTCTAAATTGAATAAAAAAAGGTTTGACTACATACATTTCCAAATCAAATGCAACTAAATTCCCCAAAATTGTAAAAAAAAAACAAAATAGTCACTGTATTAAAAAAATTGATCAGATGAATATTCCAACAAAATGCAAATTCATTTGCTCTAACTGTACCTTCCTTCTAAATTGAGTTTAATAAATATAAATAACTTCCCATTTTTCCAATTTTGGCATCCCTTCAAATTGAACATATTAGAAACCAAAAAACTTTTAAATATGCACATTTCCAGAATTTAATTATTTACACCACGGTACTCACAAACATGGAAAAGAAAAGCATACCTACAACAGAAAAAAAAGAATTTTTAGAATTAGCGTGAAGGGCTAGATAATTTCCAGAAAGATTAAAAAATTGTCCGAAAATCAAATGCTCACAGAAACATTTCCTCTCATTATACTACGCAGTCGGGTTAAAAAAACATTATTTGCACTACTTATAGCATAATGAAAACATATTTCAAGATGTCAGTCCGCCGAATATTTCGTGAAAATCCAAAAAAAAATCCCTCAAAATATGGATTGAATTTAATAAATGTCCACCTAATATAATACATTCGAATATGGAGTTCAACTAAATTTTGAAGGCAAAATATGAACTTATTATATCTTCCCAAGTTGTTTAATATTTAGAGGTAATTTAGCTGAAAACTCTCTAATTACGAACATAAAATTTAAAATGCTCTGTCCACTAAATGTTTGCAGAAAAAAAAGGTTCGATCAGATGAATATTCCAACGAAATGCAAATTCATTTGCTCTAACTGTACCTTCCTTCTAAAATGAATTTAATAAATATAAATAACTTCCCATTTTTCCAATTTTGGCATTCGAACAACTTAACAACGTAAACTTTCCTTCAAATTGAACATATTAGAAACCAAAGAACTTTTAAATATGCACATTTCTGGAATTTAATTATTTACACCACGGTACTCACAAACATGGAAAAGAAAAGCATGCCTACATCAGAAAAAATAATTTTTTTTACAATTAGCGTGAAGGGCTAGATAATTTCTAGAAAAATAAAAAAACATTCGAAGATCAAAATCTTTGAGTATACCCAAAAAAAAAGAGTTTGACCAGATGAATATTCCAACAAAATGTAAATTCATTTGCTCTAATTGTACCTTGCTTCTAACTTGCATTTAATGAATATAAATAACTTCCCATTTTTCCAATTTTGGCATTTGCACAACTTAACAACGTAAAGTTTCCTTGAAATTGAACATATTAGAAACCAAAAAAAACTTTTAAATATGCACATTTCTGAAATTTAATTACTTACACCACGGTACTCACAAAAATGGAAACGAAAAACATACTTAGACCAAAAAAAAAGAATTTCCAGAATTAGCGTGAAGGGCTAGATAATTTCCATAAAAATTAAAAAATCATTCAAAAATCAAATGCTCACAGAAACATTTCCTCTCATTATACTACGCAGTCAGGAAAAAAAACATTATTTGCACTACTTACAGCATAATGAAAACATATTTCAAGCCGTCAGTTCGCCAAACATTTGGTGAAAATCCAAAATAATCCCCTCAAAATATGGATTGAAATTAATAAATATCCACCTAATGTAATCCATTCGAATATGGAGTTCAACTAAATTTTGAATGCAAAAATAATAAACTTATTATATCTTCCCAGATTGTATAATATTCAGAGATAATTTAGCTGAAAACTCTCTAATTATAGACATAAAATTAAAAAATGCTTCATCGACTAAATATGGGGGAAAATGCGAGGGCAAATGCTGAATCCTTGACAGGTGGCCGCTGGAATACAAACATGATCAAACATTTCAAACTACTAAATATTTACATACTCTGTAAAATATATCAAAAATGCTCACAAAAAATGCTACCTATTCAGCAAAAACCAAACATATTGGAGCATTTCGAATTAGTGAATATTTGGAGAAAATCCAAATGCACATCCTCTAAATATGTGAAGTTGAAATTTCAATAAATGCTGATGTAATGCATTTCCTCTAATTATGGACTTAATTTGAACATTTCAGTTTGGTAAATATTTGGATGAAATCTAAATGAACTTTCTCAAAATATGGAATTCAATAAAAAAAATGTGCATTTTCACTCACTATGGACTTAAAAATAAATATTAACGAAAAATATAAACATATTCGGACATTTCAAATCGCTAAAAAAAAGGATGCTCCAAAATATATCAACATACTCAGAAAAAAAATGCAACTACTTACATCAAAATACAAACATAACTTACGGCAAAAAAAAAACATGTTTTAAATTTTTTGAATTGATGAATATTTGGAGAAAAACCAAATGCACTTCCTCTAATTATGTGCAGTTGAATTTAACAAATGCTCACACAATGCATTTCCTCTAAATATGGACTTAAATTGAACATTTCATTTTGGCACATAGTTGTGAACAATTTAAATTAACTTCCTCTAAATACGAAATTCAGATGGAGTTCCTCAAAATATACACTGACTTTACTAAATGCTCATACAATGTGTTTCTTCTGATTACGGAGCTAAATTACATATTTATGCCAACATACAAACATAATCCAACATTCAAATTTGCTAACTATTTGGAGTTACCCTAGACGACAAATTCCGACGCATTTCACATTTCGAATTACAACAGGTGCGCCGTGTCACCGCGCTAATTTTTGAAATTCAACAAATTATAAATTAGTATCTCCGAATATATCCGTTGAAAAAAATACGAGTAACATATCAAAACAATCAGAAAAATACATACAAACTACTTATGCTACAGATTTTTTTTAGAATATTCAAATTTTGTCACCATTTGGAGGTAATTCAAATGCATATTTTCTAATTTCAATTTAATATTGCCGCCGAAATACAAACATGTCCAAAAAATTCAAACTACTAAATATTTACATACTCTGTAAAATATTTCAAAATTTGAACATTCCAAACCACTAAATATTTAACTATTCTACAAAACATATAAAAATACTCACAACAAAAAAAATGCTACCTATTCATAACAAAAATAAAAACATGTTTGAACATTCTAATTTGGCCAACATTTTGGTGACCAAAAAAATATATATATATTGTACAAAAAACTCACCAAGGGCGTGGCGTGACGCCACGCCAAATTCAACTAGTCTAACTATATTAAAGACGAACGGATTCTCGCCTCCTCAGCGCTCGGGCACTGTTCTTGCTACAGTAACTACAGTAACACGATCTGCGCCGTCCAACTTCGATCCAACGGGCAGAGAAGCATCTCCGCGGCCCACGCTTCTATGAAGCAATGGACCTAATCGCAAATTGTCGAAACGTCAGGGGCCTTTCAGCAAAACCATCCGCAGATCCCCCCTCCCTCTCTCTCTCCTCACGCGCGATACTGAGCTCTCCTTTCGCTCCCACGGAGCTGCCCGCCGCCGCCGCCCCTTTAGTCCGGCGAGGTCCGGCCACCTCCGCCGCCGTGCTGTGGCGCAAATGACGCGCCTCGCGGTCCTCTGCCTCCCTACCGCGGCGATTCGCCTCTCCAGCTGTGGCCGCGCGCGCCCCATCCCACCGCTGCGTCTCCGGCCGTGTCGGACGAAACGGGGGCCACCGCCAGAACCGCCTCCATCTCCTCTACCTCCTCTTCGAGCAGATCGAGCCGGGACCAGCCCCGTTCGCCGCCTCGCCTTCTCTCTGCTCAATTTGGCGGCGACGCCTACACTGGCATCGGTGGAGGCGAGTCCAAGGCCGTATGCCATCCCCTTTGCTCAAACCGACAACGACAAGCCTCGAGTTAGCCCGGAGGACGGTACCTCATCTGCGAGCGTCGGCCTCTCTCCCACGCCTCCTCCATAGCTGGGTGCACGATTTTGGGGATCTTGAAAATTGGGGAGAGCTGCTGCGTACAGCATGCAGAGAAGAAATCCATGGCGGATAGACCTGCGTGCATACCTCCAATTCTCCTAGCAGACAAGGTCTTTCGGTTTCCCCTGTTTTTCCGTTCCTTTGCTTACTTTTGTGGTAGATGTGTCTCTGTGCTTCTGCTCTGCTGAAGAATTTGGGCTCCTGTTGCTTCTAATTGTGGACACACTGTGAGTGTTTGATCCCATGAATACACTATATGGTCGCAATTCGTATAATTTTCTGTTTGTTCTTATTTATCTTAACTAATGATTTCGGTTGTCTGCAGGTTTATTGGCTGTACTTCACTTCTGCTAGAATTTTGGTACCCCTGTTCCATCTATTTCCAGCAGATATAGGTGAGGTATTGGTCGTTTGGTTGTCTTATGTTTGCAGATCCTACATTTGGTTTGCTGGGTTTAGCCGAATATAGATTGCTTAGGTACTGTGCAAAACTTGAATACGTGCCCTGCTTTATATTTTTGATACAGAAAATGAGCCATGGCATAGTTAGGGTGTTTCTGATAGTGCTGATCGCTGGGAGACAGTCGTCGACATGTATACTGTACCTGTAGTTTGTCTGATGGGCATCCTTGATAGCCGCAACGTGTTGGTCAGGGCAGTACATGATGGTTTTTGGGTACCATGTGAAAGGCTTGATCTTCTTAATCCGCCATTTAATATTTAGTTTTTGGTCTAGGAGTCATCTGATACAACGGTTTATAGTCTGCCCTCGATACCTTACCTAGCTGTTCTAATTGTTGGCAACTTGGTGCAGCTTTGACATTGCAGAATATATTAATTTGCAATTTTTTTTGTTGGCATCATTGTTTCAGCCACTGTAATTTTTATGGATGATACAATGAAATTTTCCTTCCAGAATTCCTTTTTCTTTGCCATGGTTTGATATGTACAATTCAATGAAACTTTGACTTCCATATAATATTTGGTTGTTTCTTCTTCTGTGAGGGCAATGCTTAATTATTCTTCTTCCCTATAAAATATTTATCATTTTTTGTGCGCACTGGTGGTGCTAAACCAAGAATGTTAGGTTTAAGAAATCTTCTATTCTCTTCATAGGTTCTTTTGATTATAGCTATTTCACAATCCACTGCTTGAATGCTTATCCGAAGAAATATGAACTTAACATTTTCTATTGTACATCAAATTTTAACCCTTGGTGATATATTTGATTCTGTGGTATAAGTTATATTATTAAAGTATACTCTGGTTCTTTGCCTCAAATCCCCAACATTTACCAGCTGGAGCATCACCAATGGTACCAAAATTTAATGTTTATTTACACCTAAAATAGGATGTCATGCCAAAACTGTGAGCTTCCTACTAAAACGTACAAGCTTATTGTTGGTGGGAAGCTACTTCCCATCAGACATTCTTAATTAGTACTCCGTTGATCCATGAGCAGATCATATCCTCTTTCTTAATTAGTACTCCGTTTGATCCATGAGCAGATCAAGTGCACAAAGTTTGGTATTAAGCTGACTTCTATAGTGTAGTAAGCATCTGAAAAATATCAGAAACGTTAAATTTCTTGAAAAAACTAACTACCACCTGTAATGAACTCTAAATAGTTTCTGCAATTTTAATGCTGGGAAGCTACTCAGGTTAATCAGACACTTATAGCGTATTTGCTACTGATTTTTTGTTTATTTTAGACATGCCCGGGATATCTACCTCATAATTTTATAGTTACAACGTACTAAATTACAGAATTATCAGGTTGTCTACAGTCACTAGAAAAATAATGCATAGAACCTTCTGCATCTTCAGTATGAAATACTTGCCACCTTTATCCTGTGGTTTCTTGGCCTAAAGATTTGGTACGGAATCTTATCAACACATATGAGGTATATTTGAGGCAAGTTTTTGGAATTTTCAGAGATCAGCTTTACATTTTGCCTAAGATGATCGTGTCTTCGGATGTTGAGCTACAATCTGTCGCTGCCACAATACTACATGTCTTTATTCTTAGTTGTGTTGCCATCGTGGTGGTGGTGGTGCGAAACTCAGAATGTTTCAAGATTTCAGGTGTAGCTATTGAGGCGAGCGCTCTTTATACTCAGATGGCCTCAATGCAAATCAATGGCAGTGCTATACATTCATATGAGCAGGATAGCTCTAAATAGTCCACCTGTGCAGTTTACACATGTTTGTTATTGTCAGATGATCACCATGAGTTCTCTAATATTTCACCAACTATTAAGCATTCTCTTTATCTGTTTTCTATCAGACATCCTTAATATTTTTTATTTTTTCTTATCACCAGGTTTCTTGAAACTGACAGTCAAGTAGTGGCAGATGGTGGCATCTTCGGCGGGACTCTAATTCAAAGGAAAAAATGGAGAAAGTCTTATGATGGGAGTTTCACATGTGAACACTGTTCCTGACAAAGGTGCACCTTGCACCTAGCGCAGTCCGCGATGTGTACATAAGCAACAACATGTATGTTGGTAGAGTTTTGTTGTTGGTTACGGTAAATTGCTTCATGAGGCTACCTTTGGTGGTTGTTTTGTGTGTATTCCAAGTGTCTACAAGTGATCCTCATTATGGTTTAACATCAAGAGAGACGGCTGTTGTTGTGTTATGGGGGACACATGCACATCAATTCCTAGCCGAGGCTCTGCAGCAGCAGATGCAGCAAGGACCAGTTGCCATTCTATTTGTTGCCCTGACTGTCAAGCTGTATGAAGGTGATATTCTTGCTTTAGGCTGTTCTTTTGTCTCTTTGGTTTTCTTTAGTTATTAACGTCCCTGTGTTCTACCAATATGGGATAGAATTGGCCTATTTTGTAATCTCACCAGGCAAACTGCCCTTGCAAGGAAGCAAAGTATGTAGGTGGTACCCCAATGCTCCTACTCCAGAAGTTAAACCTTTGCAGAACAGGTTAGGTTTTATTTTCCCATAGTTACGTGTCATGTGGACATTATTCACTTACGATGTAACCTTGATTTCCATGATACCATCATGATTTTGCTTCGGTTTCTGTCAGTTCTGCTGGAGTTTCACATGAGGTCTAATGGTTTGGCACATCACCAGCAAAGACCTGGACTGTGCGTGTCAGTGTAGAGGATATTTATGACCTCAATCCTCATGAAACACTTGAGTTTATCGACCCATATAAGATTGACATCCAAGGTTTTCTGATTTTCTGCATAAGGATGAAGAGACATCAGTATCGGTTCTCAACTTATCATGCACAAACCACATATGCTTTGGTGTTTCATCTAATCGATGCTCATCAATCATCATACTGTGATTGATACTGTTTAGTACGGCACACAACACAAATGAGAGCTAACCGTAAAAAAAATTCAGATACGAGCAACTTTAACGATTTCATAATTTGAATAGTTTGTAAACGTAAACTTCTCCTCACCAATTTCGATGCATTCAAATCTAAACAACATTTGAATGTCGACATTTTTCAAATACGAATTTTTCCTCCCAACGGTATTTACAACTGTGGCAAACATATCAACATGAACACAACATTTTATAAACATGAAAAGAATTCAGTCCTTAAAACGTTTCCACTTTAACCAATTTTTAACATCCAAACGTTTCTAGAACGTATTTTTCCCCGAATTACAATTATTTTCAAATTTGAGCAACCTGCAAAAGCCGACCATTTTTAAAACGAAAACTTTTTTTAAAATTCAACGCTTTCCAAACTTAAACAATTTTAGAAAGTCACATTTTCAAATTTGGCTGCTGTGCAGCTGGCTTGGGCCTCTTTATTTTTTCCCCTGTTCTTTTTTTTTTGCTTTAAAAAAATAAAAACTATCACAACTTTTCAAATATGGCTCGAAATAAATTCACAACAATTTCTAACATTCTGCCAATAACAAAATAATCATTCCAAACACTTTTGAACTTTCTCCAAAATATTTCAAATGTTGACACAAAATTCAGAAAGCGAGCAAATATTATAAATTAAACCGTAAAAAAAAATCAGATACGAGCAACTTCAACGATTTCACAATTTGAATAGTTTGTAAACGTAAACTTCTCCTTACTAATTTCGATGCATTCAAATCTAAACAACATTTGAATGTCGACATTTTCAAATTCGAATTTTTCCTCCCAACAGTATTTACAGTTGTGAGAAACATATCAACATGAACACACCATTTTATAAACATGAAAAGAATTCAGGCCTTAAAACGTTTCCACTTTAACCAATTTTTAACATCCAAACGTTTCTAGAACGTATTTTTCCCCGAATTACAATTACTTTCAAATTTGACCAACCTGTAAAAGCCGACCATTTTTTAAAACGAAAACTTTTTTTAAAATTCAACAATTTCCAAACTTAAACAATTTTAGATATGTCACCATTTCCAGATTTGGCTGCTGTGCAGCTGGCTTAGGCCTTTTTATTTTTTCCCCTGTTCTTTTTTTCACTTTAAAAAAAATAAAAACTATCACGACTTTTCAAATATGGCTCCAAATAAGTTCACAACAATTTCTAACATTCTGCAATATCAAAATAATCATTCCAAACACTTTTGTGCTTCCTCCAAAATATTTCAAATGTTGACACAAAATTCAGGAAGCGAGCAAATAGCAAGCAAATATTACAAATTCAGTAACTTAATTTACACACCACAGAAAAGTAAAAATACAGCAAAATGGTCACTACAATAAATGTAACCTATTTATAAATGTAACCTATTTATGCCATACGACCAACTTTTAAAATTTTGACACTTACGAATTTTGAATGCATTTCAAATACGAGCATTCAACAAACATAAACATCATTCAAATATGAATAACTTCCCAATTTTACCAACTTCGAAATTTGAACAACTTAACAATGCAAACTTTCCTTCAATTCGAACATACTAAAATCGAAACACCTTTTGAATGTGCACATTTCCAAATTTCAATTATTTACACCACGACACTCGCAAATATGACAAAAATGCCTACTTATGGCATATGATCACCATTAAAATTTGAAAATACCAAAACAATCATTCCAAACACTTCTGAGCCTTATCGAAAATATTCCAAATCTTCACACAAAATTCAGAAAGCGAACAAATATTACTAATTCAATAACTTTAATACAACCAACTTTTAGAATTGTAGTACTTAGAAGTTTTGAATGCATTTCAAATATGAGCATTCAATAAACGTAAACATCATTCCAATATGAATAATTTACCAAATTTACCAATTTTAAAATTTGAAAAACTTAACAATGCAAACTTCCCTTGACTTTGAACATACTAAAATCGAAACACATTTTGAATGCTTCAATTATTTACACCACAGTATTCACAAATGTAACAAAAAAAAGAGCCTACTCATGGCATATGATCACCATTCAAATTTGAATATGAATAACTACTCAATTTTAATAGTTCTTGAAATTCGAACAACTTACCTACAAACTTATTTTTTGAATTTGAACAAACTAAATTTTAGAAAAAAACTTCTGAATGCGGGCATTCCAAAATTTAAATATTTTACGCCGCAATATTTCTTCTCCTAACAACGTGGACACGTAAGAAGCTTCGCCGTAGCACGACATCACGGTGGACCTGGCCTGCCAAATTTTTTTCCTTTTCATAATCATTAACATTGAAAAGCAAACATGTTTGAACATTTCAAACTACTTAATACTTAAACATTCCACAAAATATATAAAAAAAACTCAGAAAAAAACTGCTAACTATTCATAACAAAATAAAAACATATTTGAACTTTCCAATTTTACCAACATTTAGGCAAACACACAGATGTTCTACAAAATATGTAAACAATGCTCAAAAAAAAATCCCACCTACTCAAAACAAAATAAAAATAAAATCTTTGGGGATCCCAATTTAACTAACATTTGGGCGAACAAAAAAGATATATAATGCATTCCTTCTAAAAAATGGATTTGAATTTACAAAATACTTACATAGAATATTTCTCCTGATTAAGAAGATTAATTAAAAATCTATGTCAAACTACACCTACACTTGAACATTTAAATTCGCTAAAAAAATAAAAAAAATTGTAGTTACTCCGAACGACAAATTACGGCGAAATTTAACATTTCAAATCACACCGTCCCGAATGGGGGTCTACTAAATGATGGAATATAAAATCTGTTCATAATTAATTTCAACGAATATTTTTTTTACGATACACAAAAGATAAAAGAAATATGAAATAGTCCGAGCTTTGTTTGAACATTAAAAAAGATCAAAAAGGAAGTACTGTTTATGCAACGTTTCAATTTCTCAAACAAATGATAATGGAGCCATTTTTTTACAATATTCCAAATGCTTCACATCTCGCTTAATAATGGTGCCATTTATTTAAAAACTACAAGTATTGTTCCACTTTACAATAACAAAATAAAAAAACATACTCATATTTGCAAGTTCCAATTTACCCAACATTTGAGCGAATATTCCAATATTCCATAACAAAACAAACAACATGTTTGCAACTTCCAAATTAGCCAACATTTGAGCGAATATACCGATATTCCATAAAATATATCGAAAATGCTGAAAAAAAACGCTATATACTTATAGCAAACTACAAATATATTTAAACATTCCAACTTAACCAAAATTTCGACACCATACAAACAAAGTTTCCACAAATTTAGAATCAAATTCAAAAGGATTGCTCTGATTTCAACTAAATGTTGACATTGAAATAAAAACATGTTTGACCACTTCAAACCTTCAAACATTTGAATATAGTACACAATATATCAGAAATGCACACAAAAAAAATGCTACCTACTCACAAGAAAACAAACAAATGTTTCAACATTCCAATTTAGCCAACATTTTGATTAGAAAAAAAAATTGCACAAAAAAAAACCACCAAGGGCGTGGCGTGACGCCACGCCAAAATTCAACTAGTAATAACATTATAACTGAAAGAGATTATTCCGTGGCAAGTGGAATTAAGCACAAATTTGAGAATAGGCACCCTTGGCCAGAGCTCCAGATGGACACAAAAGCAACAAAGACTTAATTATCATACGAGATCCAGGATTAACGTTCACAAGGATTGAAATTAAATCATATAACATGTCATACAGAGCAAATGTGGAGTTCATGTTCAGATCAAACGCTCACAGGGGCTGAAACCCAGCAGCCGAGTTTGCTTCATTTCCTAGCTCCTGGCCACGGCATGCATAAATCTACCATGTCCCTACAGCGCCCTTGGACGGGTTCTCGAAGGCGGCAAAGCCCCAGTTGGTCTTCAGGGCGTACGGCGGGTAGATGGTCGATCCCTCGGTCGTGATCTTGGCAATCTGTCATTCAAGAACAATTCAGCAGCTATTGAATGAAACCTGTCTAGTTTCTTTCTAGGAGTTAGTGAGCTAAGCGAGTTCACCGAGGACAAGTTCGCACCTGGAATTTGTTGATAGATGACCGGTCACGGTACAGGAGAACCAGCAAGCACTTCTCAATCAGCTTAACAGCTTCTTCAAAAGTCAGGTCCTCGCGCCATTCACCACGAAGTATTGGGACTGCCATATGGTTCCCAAATCCAGTCGCAATGTGGTTCTCCTCAAAGTGTGTACCAATCATGTTAACCTGAACACCAAATGTTAGGGATAACATAAGATGCTGACAAACCAGCAGCAGCAAGAAACAGTACTAATCTTTGAATGGATTATATACCATGCCAAGATACTTCTCATCACCCTTTGGGCCCTTTTTCACTCCACCTAGAACCAGGGAGTTCCACAGAGGGTCAAACTTATTACGCCTGTTGTACATTACTCTTGTCAGGTAGGCGTGGATTTCCTTGGGGCCCAGTGAGTTCCCGTCATCCCACATATGATCAGACAAACTGAAAAAGAAGGGGGGTGAAGATGTCACGTGGATTTTACATAGCAGAGTGGAAAAAAACATGAGCTAACCATTCAAGGTAACTTACGTTAACTCATCCAAATAGCGCAAAATCTCCTGGAAGTCACTGAACTCCCCACTCCCTCCAATAAGGCTATGCTTACCAACTGCCTTAATACGCTCCACGCTCTTGTACCGCAAAGTTGACCCATACGAAGCTGCACGAGGAATTAGATAATGAATTTCCTAGTTGGCACAACTATATTTAACTGTGCAGGGGTGACAACTAACCTCCAGTGTCGCATGCCATGATCACACCATCCTTGTATTTCATAGCAATCACTGAGTTACCAGTCACATAGGGGTTCCTGTTGGTGTAATACAATGTCTAGAGTTAACCACGTGTAGATAAATTTAGTGAAAGAAGCTGTGAAAAAAGTTGCACTTGCACACCAAGAGAAAGCTTGGTCTTGGAAAAATAATACCATAACAAGATTGCTATCACCATCTTTGACTATTACAAAACGCAATATATCTGTTGGCTGGTCAATTATAAGGGACAATTTTGTTTTTGCCACTCTAGTTTTTCCCCCATTTTGCTTTTGTCACTCTAAATTTTGCCATTTTGCTTTTGCCCTTTTGAGGGTCAAAACCAAAACCAAAATAACATCTGTAGGGGCAAAAGCAAAACAAAATTTCACCATTTTCATTTTGTTTTTGCACCACGGAGGGCAAACATGATGTATTACCAGGAACTGGTGGGGCAAAAGCAAAATGTCAAAATTTAGAGTGGCAAGAGCAAAATGGACAAAAATTAGTGTGGCAAGAACAAAATTTTCCCTAATTATAAGCTGGACTGCCTAGAGGCTTTTATATTAACACAAAACTTTCATCCATTCTATCAAGGTAAAGAATTCTTTAACAAGTTCTGCCTACAGTTCACAAATAAGCATGTACACACCATCATTCTAAATCATGAACCCTAGCATGCGACACTTCACCTAGTCTCAATTGACAAAACCCAGTTTTGAAAGGATGACTTCACGAGAAAAATCACATCGAAAAGAGCATCATTATCACCTAAATATTGCCACCAAACAAACAATATGTGGCAGGGGCAGTCAGTTTCCAGAGCATGGGTAATACAAGCTAAGTATTGTAAGTATAATATCTGAGTACAGCAGGCATCAGATAAACATCATAAACAGTTTTGACATTTGTTGTTGTCTCACCGTTTGACATGTAGATTATATTGTATTTTAACTGATATTTTGCTTAGTAATAAAAATATATGCAAGGATCTTGCAGCTCTCTACAAAAAGGTCCATTGATGAGTCCAGATGGTAAATGGCATGCCCAGTGTTTGTAAGAGGGACTAACTTAGTACTAACAAATAATTGACAAAGAGAAAACACTTGTATTCGTATGAGTACTGGATCTGAGGGCACCAATGCCCACATATCAATAGCTTCCCTGCAATCCTCTGTTACGCTACTGATATTGATTTTTAACATCAGGTCAAGTTCACAAAGATATAAAAAATATGGCCAAAAGCTTGTAAATTCCACAAATAGATTGTCAAATTTGGGGTACCGGGACTTGCACATGGATGCATTAAGTAAATTAAAACAGAGAAATACTCCTAAAAGTTGCAGCGTCGACTGATAAAGTCACTGGAGCTAAATTCCTAGAGAATCTAGCAAGTTAATAGCGTAAGGGGCCAAAGCCTGCGGATGGAGAAGGCAAGAGCAGGTCGGCCAGCGCAAATTCCAGGCCACTAAATCCCCCCAGCCAGAGACCAAGACCACCGCTACTGTGGGGCACTAGGGTTTCAGACTAGCCGATTGGGATCGGCCCGGGGCCGTGCTGGAACCCTACCGGCCAGGGGTTCTCAGTGCGGCAGCGGGTCATCTCGGCCCGGAACCCGTCATCGCCGCCGCCGGCCTAGACGAGATCGCGCGTGTACAGGAACACCCGCCGCATCGGCTGCCCCTCTCTACCCTAGCGGCGCGACGCGAGTACCGAAGGAAACGAACATAGAAGAACCAGATCGGACAGTAGGAGAAGCTTACAGGGTCCTCTGCGTCCCCTCTCCTCCTCCGGCAGACGCCGCCGCCGCGTTCGCGTGGGATCCGTCCATCGATCCGCGAGAGGGGGTTTTGGGTTTTGTTTCGCTCGTCGGAGGGATTGGATTCGTCTCGGTCTGGTCTGGTCGTCCTGGCTGCTGCTGTGTGTCCTCTCTCTCTCTCTATTTTGTGGGTACGTGTTCTTTTTCTTTCTTGCGGAGCGAGTCGAACTCCACATGAAGCAGGCCCAACCTAGTTCACGCCAATCCAGCTACAAAGCGGTTTACCTCCATACGTCTTCTAGTCCACGGGGCCACCGCTCCACGGATCCGTCCTACGAGGAAGAAAATCTTATATGACTTGGGTCGTACACACCGATGGTTGGACCAAACCCTATGCTCGACGCGTGGAAAAAACGAATCTTAAGGCAGCCTGCCTATTTTTCCCTAATTCCAGCCAACAAATCCCTAGTTTCCTATCACCGTTGCGGATAGTGCTTTTGTAACCCGGGCTCCAGGGAGCCCGGTATTTCAAAAAAAAAAAAGAAAAACGACATTTTTAAGTTTCAAAAAAATCTGAATTTTTTTCTAGATGTTGACAATTACATATTGCATGACTATGAAAAATTTCAACCCGAAATATTGTGTATTTTGGCCTGTGTGAAAATGACAAATTTCTGGATCTGAGACGTGAACAGTGCACAGTTCGAATTTGCCCGAATTTTTCATTTTCATACAGGACAAAATACAAAATATTTCGGGTTGAAAATTTACACAAAGGTAGAAATAGTCATGATCTACGTCTACGATTTTTTTTCACATTTTTCGAAACACAAAAATGTGCTTTTCAAAATTTTCAAAATACCGGGCTCCCTGGAGCCCGGGTTCCAAATCACCGCACTTCGTCACCGTTGTCTTCTCCCGCATCGCTCTCGCGCCGCCAGCGCTCGCTGCTCGCCTACGGCCGTCCATGGCCACGATCCTGCTCGACATCCGACGCCGTCGCTGTCCATGACCACCCTCCTCGACGTCCTCTTCCACCACCGGCACCACTGGCCACCCTCCTCCATGGCCGGCGGCGTAACTCGTTCTCGACGCCGTCGCTCGCGGCCTACTGGAGTTCCTGCTAGCCACGGCCACCCAGCTCGACGTCGTCGTTCGCTGTGCCGCCGACGGACTGCCTCAACTGCTTGCCACAGCTCTTTGCATGTTTCAGTTAGCACGGATGTAGTGGACCGATGTGTTTCAGATAGCACAGATGCTCTGCTATTTTTTTCTTCTGAATTTTACTCCTCTCTCCGACAAAATGTGCACTTCCTGTGTATCTATCAATTTGATGTACACCGTGAGTCTGTGAATAAAGGTTGTGGTCTTCACTTGTGGCATTTGATTTCGGCAACTTAATGAGAACCAGGATCCATCCAATTACATCATCAGCTAACTGCATTTTTTTTGTGACTGAACAAACCATGTATGAACAACCATGTTTGATAAAAGAAATACTACTGGATTTCGATTTGGATCAGAATGCCTGTTAGGCTGTTACAGGTAGCAACATGAGCAGATAAGCACCATGTATCAAAATCAAAAGATGGTTTCAGTGTCAACTAGCCCTATTTAGATGACATGTCCAGCTAACTAGATTTGGATCAGAAAGCCTGTTAGGCTGTTACAGGTAGCAACATGGGAAGATAAGCACCATGTATCAAAATCAAAAGATGGTTTTAGTGTTAAACTAGCCCTATTTAGCTGACATGCCCAGCTAAATAGCATTGAACACCAACATGACACATTACGGTTGAAACCTTGATGTACTAGCACCTTCGCCGAAATCCAATTGGCGAGCAGCTGGCAGTGTTGTGCCATCTTCATGAACTTCAAACAACAATCTTGTAAATTCTCCATGGATAGGTGGAAGAAAAACTGACTGATACTCTCCAAATGGCATAGTTGTGTGTGGATTTGTATTATCAACACAATCAACTTCAAAAGCTTCATCTCTAGGTGGAACAAGTACTGATTCCTTTGGTGGATGGTTCGAACCTTTTCCTGCACATTGTGTGTAATATACAAGAATTAGAAAAGTGAAACCTGCCGCTTATTCACACATAACATGATTCACACATAACAGGAAATGTACCTTTTTTCTTGCCTTTATTTGCTCCCACTAGCACATCTTTTGATCTTTTTTCATATGACCTTTTACTCGCTCAGGGAGCTTTAAATGATACCAATGTTTCTGCTATATCTTCAGCACTTTCAGCCGAACTTTCAGGGTCCTCAACTTCATCCAAGTTTAGCTTGGTTAGTAAATCACCAGCTTCCAACGCCAACTTATCAATACCATCATTGAGGTACTTACAAACCTCTTTTGAAGTTTTACACTTCAATGCAAGCGACATCATCTTTCGAGAAGTATGTGCAAACATGTATTCTAGGCTATCCTTGATATTCGTTTTCGATGTAAATATTTCCTGCTTCGCATATTTCGTCCATCTATTCAATATGTAATGACTTGGTAGGGTAATGATATTGCAGCAAGTGAAAACCTTATGAGCATGCTTGCATAATATACCTACAACATTTGGAAGAATTTTATAAGGTAAATCCAAAGTATGTCATATAAAAAAGTGAGAGAGCAAATATTACATACCTACGCAACCATACAGCCTACATGAACAAGATATCTCCAAAGTACTTGTTTAATTCCCGATGTCCTCATTTGTTTAATCATGTGGCGGTTAGCATCTAAGAGTTGACGTTGAGATCTAAGCATGTGCCTCTTATCTGGACTTACCAACTGATGGTTGTGATCGAGCATAACTTTCTGAACATTCCAAATACCCTCCGGAGTGATGCTGAATTGGACACGAGCCATGAAAGCTGTCCTCGAAGTAGCTTGTTCTTTCTTGGTTACATGTGTTGGATGAGTAGCCTTCACACCCGATTTGCTACAAACAAAATATCTTGAAGATAAAGTCCCATCTGCTCTGTACTTTCTGTGACACCTCCTAATGCTAAATCCATTAGATTCAGCATAAGAGTTATAGAACTTGTATGCCTCTTCCTCTGACTGAAAGCACATCCCAACTCTTGGAACAATTTTTTCAGATCTTGAATTTTGATTATCAGCCTGCAACCATGGCGATTGGCGTGTGGGTATGAAATCAATCAAAAAGGATTTGTGCTACAGGGGATGTACTTCTGTAGATGTATAGTACTCACCGCCGGTGGAGGAGCTCTTGGCGGGGATTCATCGGCGGAGATTCATCCGGCGGAGAGGCTGCCGTGTGTGTTCCTTGTCCGCTCGCCATGATGCCGTCGTCTTCAAGGTCGATCGCCATCTTGGCGCGTCGTCACAGGGAGATGAAAAGGGGCATGAAGACGAATCGTTTGGGAACGGTTTGGTTCTCAGAATAGGGATTTCGTAGCTGGAATTAGGGGAAAACAGGTCGGCTGTCTTGAGATTCGTTTTTACCACGCGTCGAGCGCAGGGCCTGGTCCAGCCATCGGGTGTGTACGACCCAGGTCGTATAAGATTTTCTTCCATCCTACGTACTGTGATGTCAATTTGTTTCAATTCGCTGCAAATTTACGACATTTTTTTTTGTTAAGAATAAATATGCACAAGACCCTAAGATAGTACTCCCTCCGTTTTGAATTAGTAGTAGAATTTTTTGAATATTTCAATCTAGCTAAAATAATAAACAGAAACACGTCTAGATACCGACGATTCCGAAAAAAGTTAAGACATCTTATAATTTGAAATGAAGAGAGAAATATCCTACATCATTTAGCACGAGTCAGCTTGAAAAGGGAAAAAGAAACTCATGTTACCAAAAAAATTGCACATTTCTAGTTCACAAACACCTAGAGAGCAAACTACGACACGATGACCCTTATTGGATTGGGAAAACCTTGATCTCTAGCCGCACCGACGCCCAGACATGGTTGCATCGCTCGAACTTCTTGTTCATGTGAGGTACATAACGATTTTTCCTCTGGTTCATCTTCGCCTGTTTCAACGCTCATGCCACATGAATTGAACATACCATATATCGGTTAGTTTAGAAGATATTCCATCGGTCATAAAATAACTGAGGTTCTACATCTGTCCTAAGTCAAACTATTTTAATTTTGACCTAGTTTATACAAAATTGTATCAACATTTATAACGCTAATATAGTTTTATTAGATTCATCATACAATATATATGCTACTATAGAGATGTCATGTTGTAGGAATTTACACATTTTCCTAAAAATTTTGTCAAACTGAGAAAAGTTTAACTTAGAATAAACCTATAAATTCAATTATTTTTTCATGGAGGGAGTAGCACGTAAAAAATCACCATCATGGTGCTGCTCTTACCCTACAAGATACAACAAGAAAACTCGAAGAAGAAAACAAGAAGTTTCATAGCCATCCACCCATCAGTCAAACTAATTTGCAATTCGTTTTTAGCCATCAAACCTATATACAACTAATGTGCTAATGTACAAAGGATTTACAAACTATTGTGCTTCTTGAGATTCCAAAATTATGTTTATCTATCCTACACCTCATTCAGTGTCGTGTGATGCAACAACAATACCGAAATATAAGTTAAACACCCTCTAGAAAAAGAGAAAAACAAGGTGTGGAAATTTGGCTCAGTAATTCCTCTTCTGATTGTTTAGGCCATTTAAAAAATAAGTTGTCCCCTTCCAGCATCCACTCAGCTTATTATTCGAGCCTTCTAAATTATTTATGTGATAAATAGTTTAAAAGTTTGTTTTACCGGTATAAGAGCTACACACAAATTCTTCCCGAAAAAGACGACTTCTCTATTCGTGAATAAGAGTAAACCTGACCACTTATATACCGTAGCCATGAAGAGTATTTGGAGAGATTCTTTTCTTTTGAGAAAACACATACAAATGTATACATACTCGCAATAATTATAGGTACACTAATTTGGATCTATAATAAAAGAAATTACAAAGTAGCTCCTATGACTCATAACTACAATGAAATTTCTTGGGGACATCTTCTCCATGATATCAATCTTTACAAGACGAAATATTGTCAATATTTTAGTATATACACTGCATTTGGACTGAAACAATGATATGTTCACTCGTTCACCTGGACGAACTTGATTATCGATAAAAGTTCTTGAAAACACCTTGAGTCGCCCGACCAAAAAAATATGGGAAGACATGAACGATGAATGTACTTGGGCCAAGTGAGATCCCCTAAAAGTGCAGATTGTCAAATCACAAAATCATCACTATAATATCGTAGAAAGATTCAAACTCCACAAAAGATCAATCGGATATAAGCAACATGACACAATAAAATAAACTCACAAAATGTGAATAATCAGATCAGTGGGCCTCTCAGCGCCAAGATGGCAGCCGGAGGCGAGGGGACAAAAAAAATCTCCAGCGAGAGCTGTTGTTCTTCTGAACGCTCGATGCGAAACAAATATGCTACATGATCCAAAATGTTACAACTTATTTTGCTACACAATGCGAAACAAATAAGAAAAATGTTGCAAAACGATGTTGCATTTCCTGAAAATGCTACAAACACAAGAAAAAATGCTACACTCGGGATTTTTTGTGAAGTCACACCGATAGCAAAAATGTTTGTAACATTTTGGTTCCTGTAACATATTTGTTATGCATCCGATCGTATGCAACAAATTTGTTTCGCATATGGCGTCAATATTCTGTAACAACATAGCAAAAATCAAAAAACGTATGCAAGAAATCTCCATTGGTCACCCCAAATTGTTGAAAAGCTGTCGTCGTTTGTACCACAAGAAAACCAACACATCCAACAAAAATGTCCAACATACACAACATTGGAAAATCCCTCTATACAAACAAAAATCATTTTAGCACTTTACTGATTACACAACAAGAACGATGAACACATTGTAGCATTTTGAAACACCTTTTGTAATATCGAAAAATCCCAAAAAAACTGACCTCCACTTTCTACCATGGAGGCACCGCCATGGCCAATTTGAGCTCCCTGGCCACGAATCCGCCACGCTGGATTTGTCTTCTCCATGCCCGACACTGTGTGGCGAGGTCGGCGTCTGTGGAGAGCTCTGTGTAAAAGAATTTTCCTTTTAGAAAATGTATTATTTGGAATTGGAACCGAGACAAAAATTTGTTTAATTCTCTTTGTAAGCATCAAATTGGGTAGCTGGAATTTTCCGTCCATGCCATACTAAGCTCACTTTGTTCTTGGGCTGCTCTTGATTGGACTATAAGGCCTTTTAGCCCGTTGCAGAACCGCAGAAGTGGATTTCGGCCAGTGAGTGCTTAGTTGGGCTCATATTATACATTTGTGCAGAAGCAATGGACCATATGGTCAATGCAGAAGCATTAGTTGGGCTCATTACTTTTCTTCCTTTTCAGTTCTTCTTCCTGTGCGAGTTAGTTCGGCTGACTCTCTTCAAACAATAACCCAACTACTGCTCGTTTTCCACAAAATTTGAAATGTTACCGATCTTGGTATAAAATCTGATACAGCGAGGCTCGAACATGTTCTTCCAAGGCCAGCAATATGGATTTCTCGAAGAAAAAAGCGTCTGGACGTCTGCATGCACTCAATCGAACAGGCAAACACCGGCAATATGGATTTCTCCACAGTTATCTGGTCCAAGGCTGTGATCGTAGACAAATTAGCTTGCGCCGTCGTCATCCTTATCGCGGCCTACCCAGAGATAGCCATGAAACCATGTGTGCCGTCAGACTAGTTTGTCATGGCCTTCAGTTCCTAGCCGGATAAAGGTTCGGCGGCGTGAAGCAGTGCATGCCAGCATGTGGGATTCATGAGACGACGCGATGGTAGGGCTTCCAATCTCGGGGAAACCAGATCACCAAGCTTGCAATGAAGCTATACGATACCTTGCTGATCCTAAAGATATACTCCAGTACTATAATTCAGAAGTGTTCATCTATCCAAATTCGTATCTCGTGATCAGATGGTTACTTCTTTCAAAGCACAATAAAAGGGATCATAGAGTTTGACCACTCACACACGTCACAGGGAAGTGCTAGGCGTCCCCCGGACGATGAGAGCGTTCCATCGTCCTGGTCCCCTGGCTGCCACGTGTCTTTTTACTTTTGCCCAAATTCCCTCTTTTGCTACAAAACTTACATTTTGCTACAAACTGACCCGATTTTGCTACACTTGCTACCATGTAGCAAAAAATGGTTCACTCCAGAAGAATAGAAAAAAGACTGTCTCGTCGGAGAGCTCGCCGGAGACATTGTAGCAAAACAGTTGTGCTAATGTAGCAAAACAGTTGTGCTAATGTAGCAAACTAGATTTCACCTGAGAATTTCGCCGGGGGAGAATCGTACCGAAATATTTGTTCTATAGTAGCAAAAACTGACTTCGTCGAAAACAAAGTAGCAAAAAATATTGGGCTAGGGTAGCAAAACCAACCTCGCCGGAGAGGAGGCTCTCGCCGGAGACGTCGTAGCAAACACTTTGTTTTATTGTAGCAAAACCACATAACGATTGTAGCCAAAAAAATATTGACATTGTAGCATCAACTAAAGCATTTCCCAGTGGGTTAAAAACACACAAAAAATTGCAGCACTTCGAGAACATCAAAGTAGCAAAATAAAAATATGTATGTAGCATGAACAAAAAACGAATGTAGCAACCCAGTTGCCCATCATAGCAAACACCCATCGCCCGTGGTACCAACCACCGTTGCTCGTCGTAGCAACCCGTCTTCACCGGTCGCAGCAACCACCATAGCCATATGGAGGCTGGCCGTTGCGGTCTTCGAAGATGGAGATGGAAGCGGCCCTCATGCCGGAGGCGGAGATGGAGGTCGGCTATCGCCGGCCGTCGCGGTCGTAGCCACCACCCCGGCGGCGGCGCAGGGAGCCGAAGGAGCGCGGCCTCCCGTCGGCGGCAGCCGGCAGGGGGGAGTAGCAGCGGTCGTGGTCTCCCGACGGTGTTGATGGAGGTCGGCTATCGCCGTCGGCCGTCGCGGTCGTCGCCACCACCCTGTCGGCGGCGCGGGGAGTCGGAGGAGTGCGGCCTCCCGTCGGCGGCACGGGGAGCCGGAGGAGCGCGGCCTCCTGTAGCAGCGCCGCCCCCATAGCAGCACCTCCGCCGTTGAGGCACGACGCCGAGGTTGAGGCGAGCACCTCGTTCACCCCCTTGCAGCAGGTCTCGCTCGCACTGCCGGCCATGATTCCAGCCTGGGAGGAAGTGGCGCATGGCCCCGACGACTAGCAGGAGCGCTCCCGTAGCGACGAGCTCAGGCGAGGAGGCCTGTGGCCGGAGGCGACGGGAGGGCATGGAAGGAGCGATGCTGGACTGAGAAATAGGAAGAGAGAATGAGTGGAGAGAAAAGAACGGTAGAGAAAGGATAAGATAGCAGGAGGTCGGACCGTTCCCGTTTCGTCACAACGCAGGACGCGTGGCACGCGCTCGACCCGGACGTTGGAGACGTGCGATCCCCCGGGGGTTTTCCAGCGTTTCCCCACGTCACAAGCCTTACGCCTGAGTTTTTTTTTCTGGATCATGCATGTGTCACTTTGAGGAATGATTTTGACAAAAAGTTGGTGGTGGGCAGAGGACCCTCTTCCTATACGACGAAGAATTAATGTGCGCACTTAATTAATTAATTCTCTCCGAAAGAGTGGACACTGAAAGCGACCAAGCAGCACGCTTGCTCAGATTTTCAATTCAGCAACTTCCCTATGCGACTGCGATTGCGCAATATTCATGGGCACCAAATATTGTTGTTGCGGATAGCACCAACATTCCCGGCGCCGCACGACGCGATTTGACCGAGACGGAATGGATGCAATGCAGAACGGGCAAAGGGAATGGTTCGGGATGCAGCCGAAGGCGACGCCGCCTGAGACGGTGGAAAGGCAACGGATTCACTACCCGTTTCCTTCTTCTTTCCACAAGACAATACGCCGCCGGGAGGAAAGCACTCATTACGGCCTGGATCTTTGTTTGATCCCTCTCCTTCTCCTGGATTTTTAGATGGTGAGCTGCCATGTTAACGCGAAAAATTGTGTGCGGTCGTGCGTACCATGTTAACTGAAACTGTGGAATTCTCGGCTGCAGCGGCTAAGAAGTTCTGAAGAATCCAGGCACCTGTTTGGTGTAAGCAAGTAATTTTCACACACGTCATCAGGCATTAAGTCGGGCTCGTCAGAGATGGTATGGAGCAGGTGTCCTATATATGGGGCCCTACAGGGCGTTTATATATGCAGTACTACTGCCCCGTCCCTTTCATAGTCTTTGCCTTTCCCGTGTGGTGCCATAGCTATCGGCGTTTGTGTAGTCTTAGAGCAACTCCAGCCGTCCCCCCGAGAGCCCCCCAGGACCCCTTTTTGACGCCGGCGGATCATTTTTCCCGTAGTCGCCCCCCCAGCGCCCCCCCAAGGCCTCTTTTTTCGCCGGATTTGGCCCAATTTTATCCGGCGTCCCAGGCCGAACCCAGCGCCCCGGGTTCGGCCTGGGGGCGCCGGCGAAAGGGAAAATGGCGCGAAACGGCGCGGAGCCGAGGGAAACCGCGCGAAGCATCCCGTGGACCCGCGGTGTCAGCCGCACAACGATCTCGCCGCCTCGTCTCTCGCGTCGCATTAGTGCGCGGCCGTCAGGCTGCCGCCGTCGCGTCAAACCGGCCACGCGGCGAGGCCACGCGGCGGAGTTGAGGCGCCACATTTACTGCCCCGCCCCTCCCCGCCGGTATTTTTATTCCCGTCGAGCACCTTCTCGCCGAGCACCATCACCACATCTTCCCGTCGCCGGGATGTTCCCGATCAGATTCACGCGGTCGCATCTTCAGGAACGGGAGGCGCGTCTCCTGTTCGAGGCGGGCTATCCATGCCCGCCCGGATTGCGCTTCCCCGGACGGTGGCGCCTGAGCCAGATGGGGTTCTTCGTCCCTCCCATCCCCTCCGGCGACGATCGTTCGATGGAGATCGCTGCCGCCCGCGAGCTACTCACGGCGGCGGAGCGCCAGGATCCCGCCTGGGATCCTCAGAACCACGAGCGTTGGACGTCCTTCTTCACCGATAGGCGCCGGCGGTTGCTCAACGACTACACCGGCCCGGCGTCGACAGGGAGGGGCGGAAGGCATGGTGGGGCATGCCCGGGCGCTCCCTGGACATCGTCCTGGACTACATCGAGCAGGGCAACTCGCCGCCCCTCCAGGCCCCGCCCCCCCAGACCGCGCCGCTCGCACGCATCAAGGAGGAGCCGAGCGAGGCGCCGGTGCGGAGGACTCCGCGCGGGATCGTCATCGGCCGCGTGAAGGACTCCGGCGTCACCTCCGGCGGCAGATCCTCGCGCGGCGTCGCCATCGGTCGCGACAAGGAGGAGCCCGGCCTCCGGGCCATGAAGAAGAAGAAGACCGTCGTGACGGCCGAGCCATACGATGAGGACGAGGCGACGAGGCTCGCTATACAGGCGAGCCTCAACGACGTCCCGCCGGCGCCGAAGGATTCGCGTTGGCGTGGTCCGCCCGCGACCACCGGCAGCGCATAGAGGCCGCGGCGGCCGCGGAGGAGCGCCACGAGCGCCGCCGTCGTCAACGCCGGCAATTCGTCGTTCTGGAAGAGGACGATGACGACGAGCGTGGCCGCCAGAGCCGCGGCGACGACGGCGCTGGATGCAGTCGTTCAGCACCTCCGGCGGCCGGTGGCGACGACGACAGCGACGAGGACGAGGACTACACAATCCTCTACAGCCGTCTCGGCATTAAGCCGTAGTTTTATTTTAGTTTGTATAAATTAACTCGTCTTTGTATAAATTTCGTCGAGTTTCGTCGAGTTTCATTATGTTGTTCAAATTAAGTCTTGTTTTCGCCGTACCGTCTTGGGGGGCACGGCTGGGAACCACTCCAATCCCACGGCGTTTTTTTCCGCCGGCGCCTCCCCAGGACGCCAAAAAAAACGCCGGCAATTCGGCCTGGGGGGGCCAACGGCTGGAGTTGCTCTTAGGTAGTAGTGGCACTGTGGCAGATCTCACATTATCTTCTGCGTAATACTATAATCGCACTGGTTTGGCAGGATGCCATCTTTAAATTTCGGCCTGGCCACTGGCTTTTAAGTTTTGCCGTACCTAGTAATGTAATAAGCAGACACGAGACCCATATTTCAACAGCAGCACGCCATTTTCAGACAATTCAGAAGTTTAGGTACAAAGTAATCATGCAAGATGACGTACACTCGTATACTTCTGAGTAACGAGAGAGTATTCGTACTGATATTGCGCACAAGTCTCAACTTTCAGGTCCCAATCGATGTAGCACACGGTACCGCTTGCGGGCAAGTAGACGCACCTCGCGCAACCGAAAGCAATGTTTGGAACTGGATGCGATCAGGATTCAGGAGAGGACGATACTAGTAACCGCTGCGGGGAGGAGGAGTGCTTCACTCCTTGCCATCGTTGGCCAACAAAGTGGCCAACCTTTTCGATAGACATACCCATATACCCATACGGAAAGGATTTTTGCCAGTAGGAAAACAATCCTGGAGTCTAGAACCTTGCCTTACAAGCCTTCAAGAAAGAACAAAAGAAAAAAGAGTAAAATGCACCACTAGTCTTATAAGTATGATCGGTGCGCCATGCGAGTCCTAATTTTTTCAATTTGCTTAGCAGCCGTCCTAATTCTCAATAAGTTGTTCACGGCAGGTCATAAACCGGTCGGACCCCTCGCTGACCGGTGCCACGTAGGCTTTTTTGTTACAAAAAAACCCCTAGATAATTATCTATTTCAATCTTGTGGTCCCTAATGTTCTCTCTATGGACTACTTCATATGAGAGGAAGGGGTCTGCCCCCTTCCTGTCGGCGGCCAAATCCAGCATCGTGCATGCGGGAGAACGACGCGAGGTTCAGCACGATGGGAAGCTGGGTGGGAGAGAGGGATAGGGCATGAGGGAGACCAGTAATGGACAACGGCGGGAGAAGGATGGGTCGACAAAAGGACGGGTCATTGTGGGGACGTGTGTGAGGCCAGGCCGGGTCGCATTCAACGCGCCTCGACTCGATGTGACGATTGGTGGCGGAGGAGGGACCAGGTGACCAATTCGGCGGCCAACGACGGAGCACGTCGACAACGACATACATAGCACGAGAGGGAAAGGGAAATGGGAGAGGATAGTACAACAAAATAATCCGTAGGACTCGGGGTGCTCAGGTTGCCGGCGTCGTGGGCACTAGCGGTGGCTAGCAGGCGCACGTTATGAATCTAGTGTGATAGAGGGCCATATGATTGGAATAGATTATTAATTAGGGTTGTTTTTGTGAAAAATGTATCTTGGTCATCGAGGGATCATACCGGTTAGGACCTGTCGTGAACAACTTATTGAGAATTAAGACTAGTAATTGATGACGAAATTGATGAGAGTGTTCTTCTCCCTCAACCACGCCAACAAGCACTCTTGATACCCTGAAAGGAAAATAATATATGGGATAGGTTGAGCCTCCAAGTGCAGAGTATGTAGAAGTGGAAGTTTTTTCCCCACGAGGGTGACTCGAGGGTTTAATATCGAACTCTCGGGGAATCAGTAGTGGGGATTTTATCTCCTTGTCCTTCTCTAGATTTCCTGCAAACAAAGTAGATTGCTTTGTGCCCTCAACCTCACCAAGTGGTTGTCAAGCACAAGGTGTGAGAATGATATTAAGATAATAATGAATGCAAAACAGTAAGTAAATATGCAATGGTGGTAAGTAGTAATGCAAGGATGATAGTAATGATGATGGATGATATTTTTGGGGTTTTTATATGTGTATGCAATGAATAAAAGTGTTTTTGTATTTTCTAATTTTAAAATGGTTGAATGTAGAAAATGCTTAAAGTGGTTGGAAAGTTGTTTCTTATGATTAAAAATGAACCGGGGTTCATGGTTTCACACATGCACTCTCTCTTTAATATAGTGTGGCAAATAAGTAGACATAGGATTAACATATGAGATTGTAAACAAGTTTAATGACATGTTACTAATTATATGGGCATCACGTCCTAACATAGAGACCTTTTGATTATTAGTCTTACTTATACTACACCAAGATGCGAACTAAATCATACACCTCAGTAATTAAGATGACTCAGAGTATAGCTTTAAGATTAATGACATGAAGTGAAAATAAGAACATGATGGATCTAGTCATAGGTAGAGGCTTGTCACTCCTCAACCTTGCAACATGGTATTTTGGTTTATCCCTAGTGAGGCAACAAAGTAAGGTAAACACCCAATGGATCGTGATATTAAGTTGTCAGTTTATCACATCACCACCCCCGTTACTCCAACTAATGCACACGTTCCCCTCACACGCTCTCATAAACATGCTTGATCAAAACAAGGATACAAGAACGGGGTACATAATATGCATCTACTTTCATAACTGAAATAAACATTGCAATCTCAACATATATTAACTCATAAAAAGATCCACCACAAAGGTAATACAACGATGACCGTAATCATGTTCAGCAGCTCATACGGTGCTAATTAGTGAAGCTCAAAAGAGAGAGAGAGATACATATGCTACTTCCACAAACCCATAGTCCAGAGGTGGACTACTCCCTCTTCATCATGGAGATGGTGGAGATGTCGATGGAGAAGAAGGAGACCTCTCCAGCAGCGCTCCGCCGGAGTTTCCCCCCTCCAATCTGTAGCCTCCTGGTCTCTGTTTCTTGTTTCTCTCGTGTGGCGGCTCTCTCTTCGAAAAACGTCGGGGGGCTCTTTATATAGGCGTTTTTAGGTCACGAGGATGCTTCAGGGCGAAGGATCGACGTAAACGGGGCCACGAGGGCCAAAAGAGGTGGGCCCACGCGGCCCCTGTACCTGGCCGCGTGGGGCACCCCCTTTTGCCCCTCCGGCCTCCGTTCGCTTGCTTCTTTCACTCCTAGGTCTTCCTCCTTCCAAAATAATGATCCCCGTAAATTTTCAGCTCATTATGACGTCGTTAAGGCCCTGAAACAAATAAGAAAGAAATAGGGGTTTTCTGCCTGCGCAGGATTAATTCCATAAATAGGGGAAATCATTATTAATTACCAAAAATCATTAAATAACAGTAATATACCCCTTATATGATGCAAATATGAATGGAATACAAGTATTATAGTGCAAAGTTCATGTATGCATTTTACATGCATCAACATCCCCAAGCTTAACTCATGCTCGTCCTCGAGTATGAAAGTGATAAAACTAACATGAACTTTGCAATATAATAACAACATGGATATAAAATATGATTGCTACTGCTACATAAAGTCAAATGATTCATTAATTCAAAGAAGTAGCAATATGCAAACAGTTTATAAAGTGATATCAAGTATTCAATACAAGGATGTTCAATGATAGTTCACAAAGTGTAACATAAAAGATAGTAATATGGATGTTCTTACTTTTGCATACTTGTGGTCCATAGAGTTTAAATGAAAATCTGAATATAAAAGGTGGACACTTTGGAAAAGATGTATAAATAAGTAGAGGTAAAACATGCATAAGTTTCATCTATCCTCCAAACTATTCTACTTGAGTTATTGATTGCAATGGTAATACTTGGTGTCAAGCTCTCATTCCCCTATCATAGCATCTTGAATGATTAAAGTTAAATGTGAAAGCAAATATGAGTAGTGGCCTTGATAAAGTAAAGGTTAGATGTCTCATGCCCCTTGAATACAAGTACCTACACCATGATTACTCAACTTGGGAAACAAAGTAAGTTTAAGTTATCTATCATTGTAAGTAATAATGGTATTATCAAGAGCCTCAACTGGGGTACCTCTTGTCCCATGATATGGATCAAGCCCACATCAAAACAACAAGACAAACAAACATAATGAACAACCTCAACACCCTTTTTATTTACCACTTGATATAGCTTTTTATTGTAGGGTGTATCATAGAAAGTTCAAAATAGCATGTAAGTAAATTTCCACCATGAATGATGCATGGCTTAGATTAGCGGCCCAGGTTTTTCTCTAACCATTTATACAAACTCATTTAAACTTACTCTATTTCCACATTATTTCACCATGATAGGCATCCATAAACAAAAGTACATGATATCAACTAAATAAATGATGGAACATGTTGAAAGCTTTGCATGTGACAGCACATATGGGCTAACTCCCAACCTTAAACATTTATCAAGCCACTATCATCATAATATTAATCACAATGGTTCATGTTTATTAAATGCAATAAAAATAAAGTGTGCATCAAGTTCGCGAGAGCTTTTTAACCAACTTTTCCCATTACAATAAATAACATAATCATTTTCATTTAGAGGTATAGATAACACAAATAACATGGTAAACATACTTGGAATAGCATAAAGCTAATAGGTAGATATGGTGGACTCATTGGAAAAACTTGGGTTGAGGGTGCTGGAAACAAGTTTTTACTTGTTGAAATTTTTGGGCTAGCAAAAGGGAGAAAGATGACCATCTAGATGCATGCATGAGTGTCCATAGAACTAACTAATTTATGTCAAACAAGGTGAAATAACATACAGCATCAAAACATGAATAAAAGATAGCTCATGATAAAGCATTTGCAAATTATTACTAATAAAGAAGGTCATGAATCATGCAACTAGATGTGTCATTAAAAATCAACTTAGACATCCCTTTTCCCAATACAACAAAAGCATGCAAGATATTTCAACCCATATTTCCAGTATCTTTATCATATATAAATGATAGTGTGGTGGTATCACAAAATAAAAATCAAAGCAAAAACAAACAAAAAGACGCTCCAAGTTTATGCGATAAAGTGTTTCAAATGAAAAACAGAAGTTAGACGTGTGCAAACCGAGAGTATGTTGGTTCAGTGGGGATGTTCTCCACATCCCCAATCTTATGGTTTTCACCACCCTTGGATAACTCATGGTGCATCTCCTTCAATCTCTGTGAAAAAACTTCAAAACACTGTTTCTCCCATTTCTTTTCTGTGGGGTGATATTAGTAGAGATAAACAAATAGGCTTCTTGCTGCATATAATCCATGGACTAAAATTCATATGAATGATCAGAGAGTGTATAATGTTGTATGCCTACTCATAAACTCAATTGGATCAAAAATATTCAACTCAAAAGTTCAAACTATGCATAAAACAATATGGGACAGAATCTGTCCAGAAAAATAGCAGCAGCAAAACGTATTTTTCTGTCCTACTTAAACTCATCAAATTTTTCTGAAAAAATTCAGGCATACATAGGATGAACATTTGAAGTTACAGTTAAAATATCAGCTCAATCGGAGTTACAGAATAGCAATGAAAAATCAAACCGTGCACAGACTTCGTGCAGGAATAAAATCTCCGAATAGAAGTAGCAACTTTTTCAAACCAAAATAGGTAAAACTTGGCACTTTATTAAAAATTCCAGAAACTAAGCTAAGAAAACAATCTCTTGTTACAGCAAGAGGACACAAATAAAATCCAAATAAAAACAACCGGGTTGCCTCCCGTAAAGCGTTTTCTTTATAGCCATATAGCTAGGCTTACTTACTTGTTGTTTACCGAAGATGAAGCTCATGAGGGAGCTTAAAAGTTGTGCCCTTCTTCCTTGGGAAGTGTTCCATGCATTTCTTATGTGGAAACTGAAACTTCACATTCCCTTCCTTTGAATCAATAATAGCTCCTGTGGTACGAAGAAAAGGTCTTCCAAGAATAATAGGACTAGAGGTTTTATTCTCCATATCCATGATTAGAAAATCCACAGGTACAAAAGTCATATGTAACTCTACCATAACATCACTTACTTTTCCTAAAGCACATTTAATGGTATTATTAGCAAGTGCAAGTTCAACAGAGCATTTTTCAAGATTCTTTAATTCAAGTACTTCATATAATTCTTTAGATAAAACAGAGACACTAGATCCTAGATCAAGTATAGCATGGTGTGTCTATTTTCCAATAGTTACTAGCACCTTGGGGATCCATACATCCCCAAGCTTAGGTGGTATCATAGCTTCTTGATTGTATCTAGCAATTTTTTCTTTCGAAACATGATTAGCAATATAGGAACCAAAACCAGATTGGTTAACATCAATAGAAGGATCACTTGCAAATTTTTGTAAGATAGATACTAATTCATGCAAGTTACAATTCTCTAAATCAAGCAAGGGATCTTTAACATTCTTTTTCTTTTTGACCCAAACTTGTTTTTTAACAGGGGGTACTTCCTCACTTCTAGTTTCTTGCTCATTGTCCATAGAATTGGTCAGTTTGCTTTTGTATAGCCAATCTTTAAAAGAGGGACAATTTTTCCTAATGAAAGCTTTTTCTAATTCTCCCCAGGTCTTGGTTGTAGCAGGTGGTAGTGAATGTATCCATTCTCTTGCCTCTCCTTTTAATGAAAGAGAAAATAACTTTGGCATCACAATATCAGGTTCCTTGAGGTTTAGGGCAGAACAAATACTGATAAAATTATTCAGATGATCAAGAAACTCTTCTTTTCTTTTATCACCAAATTGTTTCTTAGTTATCAAGTGTAGTAAGTCATAACTTACTCTAGAACTATCAGCTTGTATCTCAGGTGTGGTAATAGGTTTAGCAATAAATTGATCATTTGGAGTATTTGTGTAGTCACACAACTTAGTCCTATCACCCATTTTAGCAAGTTTTTATGTGTTTTTAATTTTTTATGCAAAACTGAAAATAAAATGACACTAAATAATGCAAACCGAATTAACTAATGCAAAACAAATGCAAACTGAAATAAAAACGCAAACCGAAATCTAAAAATGATATGCAAGACAATAACAAAACAAAATAAAATGCTTGAAGGTAAAGATGGACAAGATGATGCTCACGTAGGTGCAACCTCCCCAAGCTTAGGTGTTAGCACAAGTTGGTGATGAAGTTGACTTTGTTGTGCTATCCTTGGATAAAACCTTCCAGCTATGATTCCCCGGCAACGGCGCCAGAAAAAACACGTGATGACGGAATTGATGAGAGTGTTCTTCTCCCTCAACCACGCCAACAAGCACTCTTGATACCCTGAAAGGAAAATAATATATGGGATAGGTTGAGCCTCCAAGTGCAGAGTATGTAGAAGTGGAAGTTTTTTCCCCACGAGGGTGACTCGAGGGTTTAATATCGAACTCTCGGGGAATCAGTAGTGGGGATTTTATCTCCTTGTCCTTCTCTAGATTTCCTGCAAACAAAGTAGATTGCTTTGTGCCCTCAACCTCACCAAGTGGTTGTCAAGCACAAGGTGTGAGAATGATATTAAGATAATAATGAATGCAAAACAGTAAATAAATATGCAATGGTGGTAAGTGGTAATGCAAGGATGATGGATGATATTTTTGGGGTTTTTATATGTGTATGCAATGAATAAAAGTGTTTTTGTATTTTCTGATTTTAAAATGGATGAATGTAGAAAATGCTTAAAAGTGGTTGGAAAGTTGTTTCTTATGATTAAAAATGAACCGGGGTTCATGGTTTCACACATGCACTCTCTCTTTAATATAGTGTGGCAAATAAGTAGACATAGGATTAACATATGAGATTGCAAACAAGTTTAATGACATGTTACTAATTATATGGGCATCACGTCCTAACATAGAGACCTTTTGATTATTAGTCTCACTTATACTCCACCAAGATGCGAACTAAATCATACACCTCAGTAATTAAGATGACTCAGAGTATAGCTTTAAGATTAATGACATGAAATGAAAATAAGAACATGATGGATCTAGTCATAGGTAGAGGCTTGTCACTCCTCAACCTTGCAACATGGTATTTTGGTTTATCCCTAGTGAGGCAACAAAGTAAGGTAAACACCCAATGGATCGTGATATTAAGTTGTCAGCTTATCACATCACCACCCCCATTACTCCAACTAATGCACACGTTCCCCCTCATACGCTCTCATAAACATGCTTGATCAAAACAAGGATACAAGAACGGGGTACATAATATGCATCTACTTTCATAACTGAAATAAACATTGCAATCTCAACATATATTAACTCATAAAAAGATCCACCACAAAGGTAATACAACAATGACCGTAATCATGTTCAGCAGCTCATACGGTGCTAATTAGTGAAGCTCAAGAGAGAGAGATACATATGCTACTTCCACAAACCCATAGTCCAGAGGTGGATTACTCCCTCTTCATCATGGATACGGTGGAGATGTTGATGGAGAAGAAGGAGACCTCTCCGGCAGCGCTCCGCCGGAGTTTCCCCCTCCAATCTGCAGCCTCCTGGTCTCTGTTTCTTGTTTCTCTCGGCGGCTCTCTCTTCGAAAAATGTCGGGGGGCTCTTTATATAGGCGCTTTTAGGTCACGAGGATGCTTCAGGGCGAAGGATCGACGCAAACAGGGCCACGAGGGCCAAAAGAGGTGGGCCCACACGGCCCCTGTACCTGGCCGCGTGGGGCACCCCATTTTGCCCCTTCGACCTCCGTTCGCTTGCTTCTTTCGCTCCTAGGTCTCCCTCCTTCCAAAATAATGATCCCCGTAAATTTTTAGCTCATTATGATGTCGTTAAGGCCCTAAAACAAATAAGGAAAGAAATATGGGTTTTCTGTCTGCGCAGGATTAATTCCATATTAATTACCAGAAATCATTAAATAACAGTAATATACCCCTTATATGATGCAAATATGAATGGAATACAAGTATTATAGTGCAAAGTTCATGTATGCATTTTACATGCATCAGTAATACGCAAATTGAAAGAATTAGGACCTACATGACACACCGAGCATACTTATAGGACTGGCGGTGCATTTTACTTCAAAACAACTTAGACCGCCGGAGGATGTCCCAATGTTCAACATATTACATTTATTGTGCTACTAAATCTTATCAAAGTGATTTGATATCACGGTGCGAAGAGTGGTTTGATGTCGGGGGAGTTGTCCGGTTTGTAGTAACTTTTACTTTCTTGTTAAAACTCCTCTCATAATTAATAGAATCGGGCAAAAGCTTTTGCCTTCGTTTAAAAAAAACTTATCAAAGTGCGGGTAAGAAATTCTTATTAGCCACCATCTGGGGTTTTTCTCTTGCGGAAAGAAAGGCACTCCATTTCACATGTCCTAGCTGGTAATGCCACGGGTCACCTCCTCTCGCTGCTCCGACGGTGGCAGGGGATGGAGAACCGTATGTACATTGTGATGTTGTAGTTAGCTCTCTCAGGGTTAGGTCTTCGTTCTCCTCTGAGGACGATATGTTGGAGATATGCCCAAGAGGCAATAATAAAGATTATTATTCATCATATTTCCCATTCATGATAAATGTTTATTATCCATGCTATAATTGTATTAATCGGAAACAAATATATGTGTGGAATATAAACGACAAAGTGTCCCTAGTATGCCTCTCATAACTAGTTCGTTTGATCAAGTGATGGCTAGACGTTTCCTAACCATGGATTTATGAATCACTTGATAAACGGAGTTATGGCATAGGAGATGATATAATCGACAGACCCATTTTAATAGATGTCAAATATAGCTTTCTTAGACCATGAGATTATGTTACTCCCGCCTACAAGAGGAATACTTTGTGGACATCAAACGTCACTTCATAACTGGGTGATTATAAAGGTGGCTTTCAGGTTTCTCCGATGGTAGGTTGCTGGGTCACATGAATCAAGACTGGGATTTGTCCGTCCAACCGTTGGATAGATATCTCTGGGTCCTCTTGGTAGCATAGCATCCAAACACTTGCAAGCATATGACTAAGTAGCTAGTCATAAGGGATCCTATCCTATGGAACGAGTAAAGGAGAACTTATCAGGAACGAGATTAATCAGATATAGAGATATGAGTGATTAAGTCTCAGACAAGTAAAATATCGTGAGACAAAAGGAATCGTATATGGATTAATTGAATCCCGTACATAGTGGTTCAACCGGTAAAGTACTTCGTTGAATATGTAGAAATTAATATGGACATCCTGGTCCCGCTATTAATATGACATATTCTCGAACCCGCAGGGTCACACACTTAACGTTCGATGTAGTTAGGGCTCGAGATAAATGATGGTGTGAACGAATATTGATTCGGAGTCTTGGATGGGATCCTAGACATCACGAGGAGTTCCGGAAGAGTCCGGAGAATAAGATTCATATAAGGAAAGTGGTTTCCGGAGGTATCGGAAAAGTCCGGGAATTTTCCGGTAGGGTACCGGAAGATTCTAGAAGGTTCTAGAGGAGTCTAGAAGTAGGGCCCACAGGTTTATGGGGCCCACATGGACCGAGGGGAGGTGCAGCAGCCCACATGGGCCAGCCGCACCAACACCCAAGGCCCATGCGGCAAGGGCCTAAGGGGAGGCGCCCCAAACCCTAGGGCTTGCTCGGGGGCCAAGCCACCGCCAGCCCTAGGGGAGGCCGCACCCCACCTCCTGGCCTACTATATAAGGAGGAGCAGGGCAAGGGGTGCCGAACCCCATCTTCTCCCAAGCCGCCGCCTCCTTGCCGCCTCCTCCTCTCCTCCTCCTCCTCCTCTCCCGTAGACGCTTAGGCGAAGCCCTGCCGGATCTCCACCATATCCACCACCACACAGTCGTTGTGCTGCTGATCTCGCGAGCCTCTCCACCACCTCTTGCGGGGTCAAGAATGTGGAGTCTTCATCGAGTCGTACGTGTGGATACCTCGGAGGCGTTGTGAAAGGACACGGATGTCGCCTAGAGGGGGGGTGAATAGGCGATTTAAAATTATTACGGTTAAGGCTTGAATAAATGCGGAATAAAACAAACGTTTAATTTATCAAGCCAAAACCTAAACTAGCTAGGTTTACCTATGTGCACCAACAACTTATGCTAAGCAATATAATCGACTAGGTGATAGCAAGATATATAACTTCAAGCTCGATGGCTATCACAAAGTAAGTAGCATAAGTAAGAAGCTCGGGTATAGAAATACCGAGGCACTTGGAGACGGTGATTTATCCCGAAGTTCACTTCTCAATGGAAGCTAGTCTCCGTTGGAGCGGCGCGGTGTTCACCAAAGTGAAACACCGAGTAGCCTTGAAATGGCACACCGTATCTTCTTTGTGTCTTACCACCGATGTGGCGAGGCACTTTTCACTATGTTGCCGTTGAGGTTGACAACTAGAACCTTCACAAGGATGAAGCACACTCCACAAGTTGGAGGGTCTCCACCGAATACACCGAGCCGCCAAGACTCGATGCTCCAAGGCCGGGGCACACACCACAACTCAATTGGCGGCTCCAAACAAATCCCGTGAGCCACCAAAACTCCGAGATGAACAAGGTTGAGTCACACCCCACAACCTAATTGGAGGCTCGCAACAAATCCCGTGAGCCACCAAAACTCCGAGATAACAATGACCGTCTAGGGTACCAACGTGCCCTAGAAGAACAAGATCTAGGGCACCCAAGCACCCAAGAGTAACAAGCTTCTCAACTTCACTAAAACGAATCCTCGTAGATAACTCAAACTGATGCAACCGATGCAATGGTAAGAACACACTAAGTGGTCAAGTTCTTCAATCCCAAATCCAACCAAAGCAACTAATGCTTGGGAGGGCTTTGAGAGGAAGAAAAAAGGAGAAACACAAAGAAACTCCAAAGATCTAGATCCAAAGTGTTCCCCTCACTTAGAGGAGAAATCGATCGGTGGAAACGTGGATCTACACCCCCTCTCTCTTTTCCCTCAAAAACTAGCAAGAACTATTGGAGGGATTGACAGATAGCAAGCTCACAAGAATATCAAACAATGGGGAAAAACGAGATCAAGAGTTGGCAAGAGGTTAGAGATGAAAATGGGGAAGAAGACCACTTAAAAAGGGAAGCCAAAATATGGCCGTTAGGCCAATTTTCGTGGCTGGACAGAGGAGTCCGACAGACCGGCCTGGCCCGGCCATCATGGCCGGCCTAGCAACCGAGACGGCCAGGCCATGCCCCCGGTCACGCCCCGGCCAGACTGGGCAGGTCCTTTCCCCTTTTTTCTTTCTTTCTTTTCTTTTCTTTTTCTGTCTAGAAAACGTCCGATACCGGAAATGCAATAACTTTTGTATCCGTACTCCGTTTTTGATAATCTTGGACTCGTTGGAATCACCACAACAAGCACTACAAGATTATGAAGAAAAACATCATAGTCCAACAATATATTATAATAACAAATGAGGAAATGTTAAACCCCTTTCTTGCAAACCGGAACCGTCATATCTTTTGCAAATGAAGTCCGGAAGAGGTGAAACCAATTTTGTTGGAAAGAGGATGATAGTAGCTATCCTTGGAAATATTTGAAAACAATTAAGAGATAAATTCTCAACACATGTATGTTTGGATAATTTCTCAAGGACAACCCTACAATATTTCTAATATCGAAAACACAATGAAAGACGCATATGAAAACCGTTTTCGATGAGCTTGGCCTTGTCATGACAAGCACCAAAACCACACCATGATAAGAGACAAATAAGAACCAATAAATATGATGCCAATGATGCAAAGGTTTGAGGTCTCTACGACCGATACGCTAAAGCTCACTTGAGAGCCGCTCTTGATAGTACGGTTGCCTATCCTAAAACCCGGTCTCCCAACTACACCGCGAGACCGGTAAAATAGAAACCCTATCAAGATCATACCTTTGCCTTGAGCATTCCACTTGAGCTAGATGATGACGATCTTGATCTCCTCTCAAGTGGATCACCTTTCTTGATTACGCTCCGCTCGGTGAAGCCTCGCATATTGCTCCCCCATACACCAATATGGGAGAGACACTCTTTCGCATAACTTCACTTGCCCTTATCTTGTGTGTTGATCAACTTGCACTTAGCCTTGATCAACATATAATATTCTTCTTTTAGCCTCGACTCCAACATATGGAGATCAAGCACTGCAAATGGACACACATGTTGCTCCCCCATACACCAATATGGGAGAAGCACTCTTCGGCATATCTTCACTTGGACTTGAGTGTTGATTAACTCGCCCTTAGCCTTGATCAACAAAAACTCTTCTTCCCTTAGACTTGATTCCAACAAATGGAGATCAAGTACTGCAAATGGACACACCTACAAGTAGCTTAATACAAACATTAGTCCATAGAGATTGTCATTAATTACCAAAACCACATATGGGAAAACCATGCACTTTCACGTTGCTTGTGCGACGCATCGGATAATACATCTCCTCGCGACTAGACAAGTCTAGTTGCGAGGATCGACTAGCCAACCCTTGCCTCGACAAAACACGCTCGGTTTTCTTCGAGGGTGAGATTTGATCTCCTTCTTGCTACCACCATCCAGTAGATCGTGATCTTGTTTGGGTTTTATTCCGCCATCTTTGCATAGGAAATTTTTTGTTTTCTATGATGCGACCCTTTCACGATATGGTGTCTGGACTCATTGTCAACCTTGTCGGTAGCGGTCTCATCGGCACTGTAGAGAACAGTGAGGAATCGTCTGGTCGTTGCACTTCCAGAGTAGTAGACCTTGTTTGTCTTATTGTTATGCAGGTTTGAAGGATCAAATATGGCGCATGTAGGGGGGTCAAAATAGGCGGCTACAAATTAAATCAATTTCTTTGGTTATAGCGTAATTACAGATAAATAAGGTGATCCTAAAATACAACTAGATTAACAAACATATATGACGCGATACATGATACAAGTAAATATGAGAAACGGAATAACAAAATGGAAGGAGAGGAAGCGGTGATATACCCCGAAGTTCAATCCCTTGGGAAGACTCTACTCTACGTTGGAGAGACCGTGGCACACCAAGGTCACACGACCCCTCACGGATATAGCATTCTTCTCCATTGAGCTCTCCAAACCAAGTGAGAGCTCTTCCCCTATCGGGATCTTTAGGTGATCCATGCAACTGTGCAAAATATGGCTTCCACACATCGGAATCACAAGGCAAACTCGACCAAGCTTACTCAATATGAGGAATCAACCTTTATTTTAGATGGAAAAGTAGATCCCGGGTTTCTCTCTATTTCCCCGCAAAGATTCACAAGATTGAGTGGAGGGATGTGGAAGACTCGAAGTTTAGAAGCTCAAAAAATAGTGGAGGCAATGAGGATATGAAATTCGTACCCCTTGAAAGGACGAAGAAAGGTATAAATAGCTCCACCGGACAGAGGGTGGGCCCAGGTCAAGACTGTTTGGGCCGGGATGTAGAAAAACCTCAAAAACTTGATGATTTCAACGACAAAAGGCAAGGGATTTATGGTGGATGGTATGGGATGTGTATTTAACCTCAGAAACTTGATGATTTCATCGACAACGACAAAAGGTACAAATACACCATTTTTGCAAGTTTGTTCCCTCTTCCTAACACAGTTTCCCTATAACTCAAAAAGATGAAAAATAAATGTCCAAAAATAAGATGTCGTCTTCTCGATAGTCCTTTTATGTAGCGGTAACCGTTCAACTTTCCTTTCTAAAGTCTATAAAAAATCCATGTGTATAAAACTTTTAAATCCATTAGTTCGCTAGTTCAATGGTGACGAATACCATATTCACTTAAGGTATGATTTGTCCCTTCAGTCTCCTCCTTTTTGGTGTTGATGACAACATGGATTAGTCTGTTGATGAAGCTTAAGCCACTTCACTCGATCACTTATGGCAGATATTTGGGGTGATCTCTGAACCTTCACAAACTTTCCGCAGCAAGTCCAGACACCGAATGTCCGATGACAACACCTAGCGGTCTAGGAGATGCAAAATCTCCAAGATAAAATAAATTATTGGGAAATAACTTTCTCTTGCTTGGTGTTCAATCAAACTCAAACTCTCAGAATTTTTTTGCAGAAATAAGTATGACAGATAGAAGTAACAGTTTCTTTCAAGTGGGGTTGTCCTCTAGAGAGGTTGTTCTCAACTGGTGTTGTGCATGTATGAATCAATCACCTAGGGTTTCAATAATGTTCATGAAGCTCTAACTCATGGATATCAGCTTTCCGTTAAATGAGGCGCTAAACTCGACACATGTTTAATAGGTCGCGACCTCTACTTCAAACTCGTGCTCTAGATAGGATCTCAGAATATCAAAGAAGACTGATACATATATATATTTCAAATGGAGGTGTTTTGTTGTGGAAGATTTTTTGGGTGGGATTGAGCACATAACAAGTTTCACAATTAGACCTAAAAATAGAACCCCTCTTAATAGTACGGTTGTCATATAGACTCAAAACTATAAATAAAGACTATTGTATTGTCGGGACCCCGGACTAGCTGTCCCGAAGTACCCTTGTGCCTACAACATCAGCGATCCCATGATCAGTGTGTCGCTGAGCACAATCAAACTGGTATCAAAAGAACATCCATATATACCGAATAAGTATACTTACTTGAGTGAAGTTATAAACTTCAACATGTACTTGCAGCGGAATCAGCAAATAGCGTGGAGCCCGAGTCTCTTGCCATAACCCTACAGGCAACTGACTGGGAGAACGTCCTAGTTCGCATAGCCGTCATCGAAAACTTCTTCCTTGTGCCGCTCCTCATAATCTGGCCAAGTAAATAGCCAGGGACGAAACCAATATGAGTACATTTGAATGTACTCGCAAACCACCCGGTAGTTAATTATTGGAAGGATTAATGCATACTAATGTGGTGGGAGGCTCCAAGGGTATTCCTTTGATTTATAAAAGCATTTTCTTTAAAAGAAAGATATCTCTATATCTTTGTTGAAATAGGTAAGGCATTTGAAAAGAAGTTTTTCAATAAAGACAGTTTTTCTTCAAAAACCCCTCCGGTGGGATCACGGCCTGTCGTGAATCCCTCTCCTCCCTTTCTCCTCATACCGACCCCTTTGGTATGACACCCACAATACCTCCACTTTAGAAAAACCAAAACTTTGCACACAAGTCTTAGGACGGCCTTCCAACTGTCCATAACCGAGGACTCGGCTATTCGAATAGTTCTACACTCTGCAGAGGTTGTACACTTTACCCACACCATCCGGAAGACTCATCGTGTGGGCAACATCCCGCCATACAAGGTGTATGTCACGATGGGCTCCCGACCATAGCCGTTCACTTGTTCATCCTAGTATAGGACCCTGCCCTTGTGTACATTCCACCGACACCCAGTCGCGGCCTCCCGTCGGAGCCCTGGGTGTGAGGACTCACAGTTTTTCCCGGCGGTGCATATGGCAATCCTTGTATCCCCCACTATGTTGGAGGACCCATGTCAGGGGAGGCCTCCAAGCCAACCCCTCATGAAACGGAGCATCTCCGCTGTTGAGGTATCCCATACTAAGACAAACAAATTACTTAGCTAAGCCCCGTCCCATATGGAGGGTAATGTGGTCGCACAGGGTATGGTTGGTCGACGTAAGTACTAAGACACAATGTGCATTTTCTCAAAACCTCCATATTCCATTCTTCCTCCATTCCCAAAGCTAATCATTTAGCAACATCTTGGGTAAAACACAATTTCACCCAAGGATTTTCATAAAGAGGATTTTTGGATAAAACATTGATTTTTTTCCAACCTAGAATTTCTCTAACTAAGCACTCCTCCATAAGGGAGCCTAATCATGGCATATAACTAGGTAATACTTAAAAAGGGTTTTAGTGGCTCACACCACTTGAAAACACTTCATGCATCTTAACATAATTAAAACATGCTTAGTAAAATAATAGGACAAAGGGGTATGATCAAATGGGTGGCTTGCCTTGGTCAGCAACTTGTCCCTGGGCTTGGTACTCATGATCAATAAAAGATAATAATAATAATAATAATAATAATCCTTTCCCTTCGGGATGAGATCCTCTCCGATGTCGCAATCGTCTAAACGCCGTAAAAGAAAAGTACACACAATCAAACAACCATTCATCAAATCATCACAAAGCTATGATCTTAACAACTACAGCAAGTTACTGACCTAAGGAGGCCAACACAATTGGATTTGGTAATTATAATTTGTCCTTATTTTATTATGATTTTACTAGGGCAGAAGGTAGCTAGGTCACGAATTAAGTCACGATTTAATTTCTGTTGCTCAGAAAAATATGCCCTTTTTGGGTTAACTAATATTGGTAGTTTAGGAGCTAGCAAAATTGGATTTGGTCCATTTAAGTTAATAGGTCGGCTGAAACAAGTCGTTTAGTACAAAAGATGATTTTGTCAAGCCTTAAGGCTAATCTATTTTCTGTTTAACAAGAAATTATGAAAAATTAAGGGTGGCTATATATTTATGGTACAGACCTAGCAAAATTGGTCTCATATCATTTGGTCACATAAACAACATGATATAATTTAAATAGTGCAGAAGGGAGTTAAGCTACTAATTTGGGGGCCAATTAATTTTTGTTGCTTAGTTAAATCTGAGAACTTAAGGGTAGCTAGAGTCTCTCATTACTAAGCTAACAAAATTGGTTTCAAGTTGTTTGGACATGCAGAGTGATAGAAACAAACAATTTTGGACAGAAAACCTTCTGTTGCAAATATCTTACCATTTAATGGTTGTTAACCTAAATGGGGTGGGACCAGTGCTGTTGGATAGATAATTTAAGAAGCTACCAGTACACAAAATTTCATAGTTTTTGAATATACCAATCTCTAGATATTGATTTCCAATTAAAGATAAGCATTTCTGAGTACTAGTTTCTAAGTTAACTATTTTTTCACTAGCTAGGCTAAACACAAAAATATGGAACCAGTTGCATTTAAAGGGTATTTGGATTAGTGAACCACCAGAAGTGGTTTGAGACCATTTGAGTTTGTATTATTAGAGATATTCATGTTTGATCATTAAATGGGCAGAACACTAAATTCTTTACCAAATAATCTATAAAAATTTAAATACTATGAGACCAGTGCCATTGGATAGAGATTTAAATTTGTGAGCTAATGGCGTTGGATTCATGTCATTTGGATTTTCTAAGTCTTAATGAATTTTTGGAATTCTGACAAAACTGGGTAAAAGAGAAGGGGTGACGTCGGAGACGTACTCTCGACAATACGCTTCCAAGAGGGAGTGGCGCACTTTCCAAAATGTGCGTCCGCGCTTAGAACAGACGAAGGGGTACGCGCCCAGAGCCGTAGATCTTGCGATGGACGGCCGAGGAAGACCCACGTCGGCTCACGCCCGGCGGTGACCATTCCACACGGCGGTGTCCGCTCCGACCGTCAGAGGACGTGTGAGCTCGCTGTCGGGAGCATAAAGAGCTCGCCTGGACGTGCGCTGAGCACGGGGAGGCTCCAAATCGAGTCGCCCGTGCAGGGGGGTGCACTGGTTCGTGGTGGGTATGGCCGGAACGATGGACTCGTCGGAGGGTGGCGGCGGCCCGATTCGGTCGAGAACGAACTCGAACCTGCAAGGGATGAAAGCCAAAATTGGAGGGTGCGTGAGCTCTCTGGGGGTGGTCTTGAAGCTAGGGAAGGAGATGGCGAGGCCGGAGGTGGTCTGTACCGGCACGGCGACGGGAGGGCGCTCGAGGCGGAGCTCTGGACGGAGCTGCAGGAGTAGAGGGTCAGAGCAGCAGCCGTTCGGACTGGGGGCGATTGGGGAGGAGTGGAGGTGGTGCGATTCGATAGCGAGGCACGGGGTGCTCTTAAATAGATCCGGGTGCGGTGCACCGTGGGCGACGTCCATGGCGGATGTGGTTGAGCTTGGGCGCGAGGGCCTGGGCAAAAGTGCGGCGCCGTGATGGTGTGGTGGCGTGAGAGGTGCGTGATAGGGCAGGTGGCGTGCGTGATAAGGGTCCGGAGGGCAGGACATGGGGTAGGGCCCGACGGCCGTGGCGTGTGTTCGATAGGGGACAACGCCGCGGGCGGCACGGGCGGCGTGCGGCTGTCCATGGCCGACGATGTGCAGGGCGAGGGAGGCACGGGAACGGCGCCTGCGGGTCAAGGGTGTCGTGGCGCGCGTGCGGGCTGCCGGGGCCGGCTCGGGCGGGTGCTGGTCTGGCCAGGGTGGCCGAGGTATAATGGTGCACGCCAGGTGCTCGATGCCTGGTCGGCACCCAGAGCACCGGCGATTGCGGGCAGAGGGAGGGGCCAGGAGCAAGGGGGTCTAGCTGGGGATTGTCCAGGTGACATGTGCGAGCTCCAGGACCTGATGTTACACGGTTTTCTGGCTTTGGGGGACAAGGTGAGCATGTGGTGGCCATGGCCATGTCTTGGCTGTTCTAGGGTTAGGTTTAGGTCATGGGGGTGCTTGAGCTTGTCCAGGAGGTGTAGGAGGTTTAGGGACAGGTGCTGGACAAGAGGGGACAAGTAATGGACAAGCTTGGGGGCTGCCATTGATTATAGGGTAGAGGGTATTATTTGAGACTATTTGCCACTATTTGAATTTTAATGCCAAAGAAAGAGAGGGGAGCAAGGGTGCAATTTCTGTGAGGAATAAGGATAAGTGTTGGAATTTATTTATTTTAGAGTTGACACTAACAATGGATATTCCATTTTTGGCCAAAAAGGATTTGTGGGAAAGGTATAAGGTTTATTATTTCATGTGTCACTTTCTTGTCTTCCTAAAAAGATTAGTTTGGGAGAAGAAAATATTTGGGGGCAAAAGATGAATCCTTGCTGGTCTTTTGTGTTTCTCCAAATAATGATCATGACAATTGATCTTATTCAAATTGAGTTGGTGAATTGGTTTAGAATGCATAAATCAAATGCATACGGTCTAGTTAATATTTTGACTCCAAATTCATATAGGGCATAAACCCTTATAAATTTGAGTAGAGATGATCCACAAAGGATCACCTTGATTTCTTATTTTTTATATATAAAAAAATAAGTAGTTCACTAAGATTTTTAAATAGGGAAGAAAATAATATATTGGAATCAAATTGATCCTTATTTATTAATATGGATAAACCAAGTTTGAATTTGGTATTTGATTTTTAGTTGGATCATTCTAGATCCACACCCACGGATAACATCAAACTACCAGTAATGCACTTCAAAAAACAAAAATATAAATGCCAACCTATAAAAGTTTTTGATTGCCACAAAATTTGATTTTTTTTTATTTATTTCTTTCAACAACAATGAAGATAGGTCCAGAGATGTTTTGGTCAAGATTCTTCAAGATTTTGAATTAGGAAAGGGGGTATTGATGCTCATTTGGGTCACACATGACCATGAGCATGCCAGGGATTTTTCTCAAAATTCTAGGAAATACTTTTGTTCACAACAAAATAATTTAATAAACAACTCTAGTCTTGTTGAAAATAGTTAATAACAATATTTAGCACAAGCAAGTCAATACAAAACAAACCATTCAACAAGTCACCACAAACAAGCGAAATAACATACCATTCAGAACAAGACACTCAAAGAGTTGGTGAGATCAAGCACAAATAAATATAAAACAACAAAATCCATAACCCGTAATATAATTAGGCGGTTTAGTAAACACACACAATCATGACATTATGATGTTAGGAGATTCTCAACTCATGACTTTAGAATTTTCAATAGGTTTTGATATAGATAAAATATGTGGTAATATACTTCCCACTTGCATTAGTCGAAAGGGTGTTCAAAAATATAAGATGTTGATACTTGCAAAATAACAAGGTTGAGAGTAGGCAGGGGATATTATATAGATCTCCTTAGTTTTGGGAACACTTAAATTTTGGAATACTTTTACTTTCCCAAATAATAGGTATTTTTGGTTGTTGCTGAAACCAAAGTATCTTTGAAATGGAATTTGGCCAGAATAAGATTAGAAATGATATATGGATTATTTTTCTTGTCATGACATGATCATCAAGATTAAATATATTCTTATCTTGGTTGGCTCGTTAGGTTAATATTTATTGGTCAAGCAACTTTAAACAATAAGTCACGCAAACTCAACAGAGCAATAGGAAGGAGAACACAATCATTACTGAAGCATTTCAAAAAGTTTTTGTTGGTTCATAATTTTAGGTTATTTATAACCGTGCATTAAATTAGTTTCAAAATTTGGGATGTTACATGTATTCAACTTGGTTGGCTTTGAATCTTCATGCATGATGGATCAACTCTAGACTTCAAGATAAAGTGTTCGTGTCTTGAGTTCTTCAAGCATGCCATAACAGAGCTCATTGCTTCTCACGCGTCCATTTTATATAGCATTTTGCCTATTGTTTTTCATATATTTACATTGGAGTTTTGGCATTATTCTATATTGGGTTCTACCTTTTATGTTGATTTCAACCCCAACTCATTTTTCAATGTTCCTTTCATCACCATAGGTTTTTGTTAGGAATTTACTTGTTTTCCTTTGTCTTTGTTTCTATGTATGTGTAGGTGGTATTTATGAACCAACCACGATGAAAGGAGATGAAAGAAGACAATTGAGGAGCCGTCAGATGCAAGCCATGTGGAGTGTTTTATGAAGATTGAAGATCTAACATCATGAAGTTATTATCCTCGTCCATACGAGCTCAACGAGCCCAAGAACACCCAAAACAGAGTTCATATGAAGAAATGACGTCCAATACAAGTTGACAGAAACTTTAACGAGTGGTAGTACGGACGCAAGCCACCGTACCATACCTTTGCAGATCCGCGACGTCAAAACAAGCATCTTTTGCACTGTTGGATTAGGCAGCACCTAGGCGACGCTTTAGCTCGCTTAGCCACTAGGCGATGGGCAAACGCCTCGCCTAGGGCATAAGCGGTACTCTAGGCAGTGCAACCAATAAATTGTGTTCTCCACCAAGAAATCATGCCATATTGCATTGAAAAACCAAATGGGCCATAATCCAATGTCAGTTGTTGGTAGCATACTCATTTTATATGGCCTAAATTACCGTGTATAGATATATAATAACCCAAATGAACACCTAATGGTGCAAACTATATGTCTGCCTAGGTTGCGCCTAGTGCACTTAATCATCGCCTAGGCACTAGGCGAATGCCAATCGCCTCGCCTACGCCTAGTGCTTTTTCCAACCTTGATCTTTTGTGATGGGTCGAACCCCTAATTAAGTACGGTCGGTTTGGAAAACACCAAACCGACCTGCAGCGCCAATATAAGGAGGGGAAAACCCTGGCAGAAAATCAATCTCCACCGCCTCCTACCGGAGGGCTGCCGCTGCCACTCCTCCACCATAGCCACCGCTCCCGGAGGGCTCCTGCTCCATCTCCACCACCAAGGCTTAATATCCAAAACCACCAAGACGTCCAAGCAATAGGAGGAGAAGGAGGGCACCGCCACGCCACCGCCATCACCACGCGCCGCCACCGCCACCATCACCACGCCGCCGTCACCGCCATCTCCATCAACGCCTCCAACTCCGTCTCTTGTTTAGTATTTGTAAGATTGAACATGATGATGACTTCAATGAATATGTGTTGTTATCTATCTATGCTTGAGTAATTTTTTCGGTTCTAGGTTAAGGTATGATCTAGTACGCAATGTTTTTTTTTAGCTTAAGGTGGTCGATATCCATCGGTCGATTAGATAGAATAGAGTTGAGCCAGTTAATAAGGGAAACCGGGTCCAAAAACCATACCAACTGTACAATGCTCTGTTTATGAGGAAAACAGGGCCAAAAAACCGCACATACGAGATGACACACCGCCCAAACGATGCATGTCGACCAAACGCCACAACACACACCACCTGCTCCGGGGCCGCCGCCCCGACGTAGCAACCAGGACGAAACTCCGCATTGCACGAAACCAAACCGGTCATGGTTGACGAGCTAGTACCCAATGCTAGACTTTGTGCATGATCTAGTATTTACTATCTCTTTGTGAGTTCGTGTGACCCTTTACGGTTGTGTGCTAACATCCTTAGTGTGACAGCAAGTTCTATATGTGGTACACTTTGTGACACCCGGTAACCATAGGGAATCACTTTTATCTCAAGAGTGTCCTGTAAATTCACTAGATCATTACCACTTAGTTGCCCCTCTAGTACTAGTGAGACCGAATGCCTAGACGCCGCTTTACTCTATTTAATCTTGCAATTACAAACCCTTTTACTTTCAATTGTGTCTTTACTTTAATTATTTTATTTGTTCTTTAATATGTTTAATAGTTACTTTGCAACTCTCTTCAATATTGTTTCTCTAATACCTTACAGTGTAGGCTATTTCCAAACTACGGTTTGGGTGCGAGCGTGACTGCGGTTGACAACGTAGTTGCGGGCCTGGTAATACCAACCAATAGTGCTCTCTGTGGGAATGATATAAATTGGGAGATCATACTTCCACAAATTATGGAATAACGAACTTGTGCACTTACAGGTATCAGCTTTATCCAATCATCTTCATTGATTGTCTTCAACATGTACTTTGTTCAACTTTTATTGAAAGATTATCTTTAACATGGTTAGACCAACTCATGGGAACGTAGTAATGTGTATACTATGTAAAAGTATTAGCCCCTTATACTATGTAAAATAGAACCCCTCTTAATTGATATGGACGAGGTCTAAAATTATGTCTTGCAATTGATTCGCAAGAATAATTGTTACAAATTTGAACCATGAACCCACTTAAACCTCATGTTACAATTCATTTGTTTTTCCTATGATTCAAACACTCCTCCTTGACAAACTTTCCGTAGATTCCAAAACATGTAAGATTCAACTGGACATGCATGCCACTCTAAATCCTCCATCTTCATATTCCCGTCGTATTTTGAGATTCCTACGAATCAAATAGGCCCTTAAAACACAACATTTTTTTTGTAAGAGATGTCTTTGGACGGTGCAAAGGAAACAAACACATGAATTTTGTAGGAATGAGGAGAGAGAGAGAGAGAATAGAAAGAGATAGAGTGTGAGTGCATTAGAGCCTCTTTCGTCCAAAGGATTTTTATAAGAATTGTATAGGATTTCGACCCATAATTATTTTTTCCTATAGAGTTCATTTGGTTCAAAGGAACAAATTCTCCCAAATTCTTATGGATTGTTTTTCTACACTACAATACTATAGGATTTCTAGCAAGAGGTGAGACCCCTTGAAAAAAAATCATATGTGTCTACGATAACATGCACCCAATCCTATAGAATTTTTTGACGTTTATTTCTTATGGCTCCCATCACAGATCGTTCCTTATGTATAAGCTAAAAAATACAATATGATATCTATCTTCTAGCCGCTCAACCCATAATACTCCCTAGCGCCCGACAAGGACATTAGAGTAAAAAGGTTCCCGCAATGCATTATTTGTTCTCAAACCATATGAACCAAAGGGGGGCCTAAGCTTCTCCAAGGAAAATAATAAATTGATCTCCTCTTGAGATTGCTATGGAATAGGGGGCATATGAATGGATTCCTTAGAAATTTGATTGCCTCAATCCTATGACAGAAAGGTTTTCCAGAGGAAAAAGAACCTTTAGATTGGAATCCTCCAAAATTCATACGAAAATATTTCACCTAGGAGGCCTAAGTTAGATGAGATTGCTCTTAGAGACGACTTGTTGGGTGAAACTATCACTCGACAGGTGAAGCCCTATGAAAGTGAACACGTGCGGGTTCCTTGGAATTAGTGTAGCTCCTAACTAGGGCACCCCTTATTTGAAATTACTTAGAGAACGTACAATGGGGTGATGTTGGCCTTTTATTAGAGCCGCGATGTTGGATTTTTGCTAGCTGGAGAAGAGGAAATGAGTAAAGAGACGGTTATCTTTTCTTAGCTAAGGATGATCTCTTAAAAAAAGTGCCCCCAAAGAACCAAAGGGTCCCCTAAGCTTCTCCAAGGAAAAAAAAAAGTTTTGATCTCATCTTGAAAATGCTATGGAATAGGGGGCATATGAATGGATTCCTTACAAATTTGATTGCATCAATCCTATGACGGAAAGGGTTTCCACGGAAAAAAAATCTTTAGATTGGAATCTTCCAAAATTCATAGGAAAATATTTCACCTAGGAGGCCTAAGTTAGGTAAGAGAATGCTAGTCACTGTACCATATGTGTTCACTTAGGCCTTGTTCGGCACAAGAGTATTAGAATGGTTTGGAGAGTATTATCCCCCAGGTGTTTGATGAAAACACTCCTGTCACCAAATCCCCTCCCCTCCCCTCAATCCCCTTCCTCGTCAATCCTCTTCTCCGCTACATCTTGTTCGGTAGTAGAGTATTAGCATAGCAGGTTCTACATCAAAATAGTGCTTATATTTCTCATCAGTAAAAATGTAATCTTTACACAACACAGTTTCAGTAGCGTCTCAAGCACACTTTTGTTGATGCATTTACATTATCCACGGAGCATTACAGCATAATATTAGAATATCTTAGCAGTTTATTTAGTAGCAGTAGCATCCGTTTTTTGGCAGAACAAAGCTTTGCCACACAACAGGAGCTTCAAGCTTGTTTGTCCGTATACTTCTTCAGGTACTTCTTGGTCGAAGTACTTCAGGTACCTGAAAACGTAAGAATGTTTCATTAGCATATTGTGTAGCACACTGAGAGGGAAACACTCTGTCCGACATGTCCATGAGGCAAATTTCATGTTACACCAGGAATTTCATGATTTATGCAGCATGGATGTATTTTTTAGATATGATTGCATCTGCTAGCACCGGTGACTAGAAAAGAAAGCTGCAGCCACCCATCCATCCATCGGAGAACAGAGCAGCGACAGCCCAAGATCCGGATCTGTCTCAGCAGTACAAGGGAAGAGGAGGGGGAGAAGTAGAATATGACTTACAAAAGAGCACTCCAGGTTAGTTGTAGAAGAAGAGCGAGAGGGGGGGGGGGGGGGGGGGGGGGGAAGGAGCTCGTCGTCGTAGGCGTCGGCAGATGCGGAACTCTCCGTTGCTGCGTTTGGCTGGCTGTAGGATGGAGGAGCTGCTGGCCTCGGCGGCGGCGTCACGCAACAGGGAGATCGGCCGTCCTTGCGATTCTTCGACCGCGTCGGCGCCGCCAACACGCGGAGGAGATCGGTGCGAGCGTCCTGCGCCGCCAAGGCCAAAACGCGAGGGGGCAGGAGCGTCTTCAATACACGCTGACCCGACGTGGATTGTGGGGTTTTCTGGGGGTTAGCCCGGTCGAGACCGGCCTGCCGAATAGCCCACAGGTGGTTTTGCGAGTTTTTTATTGGGCCAGGAAAATACACAAGAAACCCTGTCGATACACTGCTGCCGAACGAGGCCTTAGCAAGAAGGTTTCCTACTAAAATTTAATTAGGGATGTACAGTGGGGTGACGTTAGCCTTCCCTTAGAGTTGCCATGTTGAATTTTTCTTAGCTAGAGGACAAAGAATGAGGAAAAAACAAGTTGGCTTTCCTTAACCATGGGATGGTCTTTTAGAATTAAGAGAAGACTATTTCTCCATTGTATCATATTCTTTCTCTTATTAATGTAAATTTCCACCTAAATTTAGATAATTCTCATTAATTGTTAGAGACGACTGTAAGAGATGATCCAATGTAGTACTACAAGTTATATCTATTATCTTCTCTAGATGACGTGTAGGGTTTTTGAAGGCTCGTCTTCCCTACATTGCACATGCCCTTAATTCTCATTAGTTAATAAGGATAGCAAGAAGATATAATTCATTGTATGATTTGTATTTATTATGAGCAAGCTAGGCGCCGAGAGGAGGGTCGCCGCGAAGAAGAACGCCTGCGGGCACAGATCCAGGTTCCACCGTTCGTGCGAGGGCGCGAGAACGGGCGGAATGTGGTCCGCCGGAACCCTGGTGCCCCGGGCTCGTCGACCCCAAGCTCCACACCGGCGGGGGGGGGGGGGGGGCTCGTCGGCGGTGGTGGACAAGTCTAACATCACCTGTTTCAAGTGTGGGAAGCCAGGCCACTTTCAAGCTGAATGCAAAGAGGAACCGTTCTGCGTCAAGTGTGATCTAAAGGGGCACTTCTCTGCCATGTGCCCGGAGGGGCGCCGTTCTCTGAATCCAACCTGGGCGGGCTTCGGTCAGGAGGGGAAAGGGTTCTTCTTCCTCTCGGTGCCAGAGGACAAGCTCTCCAGGCCTGCGACCAATGCGGCCTTGGTGGTCATTGAAAAGGGCAACTTCTCGGTCCAAGAAGTGGAGGAGGAGTTCAGAGAGCTTGCTGACGACAAATGGGACTGGCAGGTGCAGCAGATAAGTGCAACAGAGTTCTCGCTGATCTTCCCGTCGAAGGAGATGCTTCGTATGGCTAGCCGTGGGGGCGGCCTTGTTCTCCCAATCACAGAGTACAGAGCAGTGGTCTCGGAGTTGGCAGGCGATCCGCGTGCCTCTGAGGTGCTGGAGGTGCTCTGGGTGCGGCTTCATGACGTACCGGAGCCCTTCCGGAATGAGAAGGCTCTCATGGGGGCGACTCTGGAGCTTGGCTGCCCGCTTGAGGTGGACGGGGCAAGCCTTTCTGATGCTCGGGCTCCTGTCAGGATGAAGTTGGGATGCCGTGCTCCGGTTAACCTCAAGAGCCATATCACGGTCTTCGTCAACCTCCAGGGCTACAGAGTGAGGGTGGAGCAGGAGCTACGTGGCAAGGACAAGGGGGCGCCGTCCCCACCACCGCCACCCCCGCCACCAAACAACGGTGGAGATGATGCTTCCGAGAGCTCGGATGATGAGACGGACTGGGACAGCCGCAAAGCGCGGGAGCGTGAAAGGGAGAAGACCAAGGCCAAGGCTACCCCGGCCAAGTCCAATGGGGAGGGCCCGAAGGACGCGTCTGAACCGGTGCCGGAGGGGTCCGTTGCCATGGTGGTCGGGGAGACTGCAGCACAGGGGTGCCCGCCGTCTGCCGGGCTTCCAGCGAACCAAGGGAGGTCTATGGAGCCCGTCCCAATGCTACCAAAGTCAATGTTCTCTCAGTATGGGTCTAACTTCACTGAAGACGGCAATGTGTTCAAGGCCTTCGGTGTTGTCGTTGCTGCGGCGCAGGCCGAGGTGTCGCTGGACGCTCCGCCTTGCTCCAATGTCACCGACCCGCCTGCATCTCCCACTGTCACCCTCGAGGTGTCATCGCGGAGGCCGGACACAGAACATGCTTTGGTGGCTCATGTGGATGTGGAGTGCTCAAGTTTGGTGGCGCCGGTGGTGGTGTCCAGCTGTGATCGTGAACGTCGGAGCAAGCTCAACCATGACAGGCCCTCGTTGACGCGCCGGCAGGAGGTGGTGCGTTCCCAGGTGGGCGTGACGGCCACGGTGGTCGACTCTCAGGGGGATGTGCGTCGGGCTTCGTCCTCTGCGACGGCCATGGGTGGCCTGCAGACGACCCCGACGATTCCTGTGTTGACCGCCACGGTGGCTCGGGGCCTCCGGTCCAAGGCGATACCAGTGGAGATCCCGCGGAAGAGTGCTCGTGGAGCTGAGGAGGCGGAGGTGCACGCGCTGGACCGAGCGGTGCGGCTCACGGCCGAAAAGCACGCCTCCGTTGAGGCGCTTCCTAAAGGCTTCGGATTGTGCATTGCTTTTCTCCCTTCGGCCGGAACCCCGACAGAGTCTCTTTCTTTGATCCGTGCCAAGGAGCTTGCCCAAGCGGCGCTCGCCAAGGCAAGAGCCGTACAAGATGCTGCGAAGGCAAAATCCAAGGAGGAGGCAAAAGCTAAGGAGAAGACAACTCAAGCAAGTGGCACAGAAGGGGCCCAGGCCAAGTCTCCTGGGGGAGAGGCCGTGTCAAAAACTAGGGCTGCAACCTCGACGATGGCAGGGGCCATGGTCCAGGTTTCAGCTGAAGATGCTGGGCGTTCCCCATAGGTTGCGCCCACCACCTCAAGAAGGAGAGCTAAATCTGCGGCGCCGCAGGGGCGGCGCCCAGTGACCCGCCAAGCACGGGCCAACGGTGCAGTGTTTTAATGCGGATCCTGTTCTGGAATATCCGTGGGTTCGGGTGCAAGGGGCGCCGGACTCTTTTGAAGGACCTATTGCGGAGACACCGTATTGATGTTATCTACCTTCAAGAGACGATTAAACAAGAGTTCACTGACTTGGACCTACAAAGCATTGAAGTGGGTGACAAATTTTTTTGGTGTTGGTTACCGGCCTCCGGCCATTCCGGAGGCATGCTCTTGGGCCTACGTGACGGGATGTTTGAAGTAGAAAGCACTGACAGGGGTCAGTACTTCCTTAGCGCGAATTGTCTGTTCCGGCCGTTGAACAGGACTTTAACCATAATCGGAGTCTACGGCCCGGCCAACCACGCAGCTTCCCCGAACTTTCTTGCAGAACTTTCCACTAAGGTTGCTGCGTGCAGGCACCCGATCCTCATGGGTGGGGACTTTAATCTGTTGCGCTGTGCGCAAGACAAAAATAACGGTAGGATCAACTGGCCGCGAGTGGAGCTGTTTAACAATAACATCGCGGGTTGGGCCCTGATTGAGGTACCTCGCTCGGGTGCGAGGTACACCTGGTCTAATCGGCAGCGTGACCCGGTCCGCTGCGTCCTTGACAGGGTGCTGATTGCGCCGGAGTTGGATGCCTTATTCCTGTTAGCGTCCCTGAAGGTAGACACTTGCTTGGGCTCGGATCACACCCCTCTGATTTTCGATGCGGGCCGCGGCAATGCAGTGAGAAGTAACCGCTTCTTCTTTGAACTTGGGTGGTTCGAGGTGGAGGGTTTTCGCGGAGCTGGTTCAATCTAGGTGGTTGGGCCTGATGGCGTCGGCATCAGGCCGGGACATTGTCGATTGGTGGAACCACATGAGTGTTGGTCTGCGCCAATATCTCCGAGGGTGGAGTCGCAACTTAGGTAGGGAGGCCAGGGTTAGGAAGCAGGTGCTGCTAACCCAGATTGCAGAACTTGATAGCAAAGCTGACCTTGACGGTTTGGAAGAGGAGGAATGGGTCTTCCGCTATCACCTGGAAGACCAGCTGCTCCACCTCTACTGGATGGAAGAGGAATACTGGCGTCAGCGCGGTAGGGTGCGCTGGGCGCTGCAGGGTGACGCCAACACGGCATACTTCCATGCCGTGGCCAATGGCAGGCGCCGTCGGTGCTTGATCTCGTCGTTACAGACCCAGGGGGTCCCATAATTGATCCTCGCCTTATCCAGGAGCATATTTACGATTTTTATAGAGACCTTTTGGGATCGAAGGCCCCCCGCCATTTGGGGCTTGCCACTCAGACGTGGCCTGCCAGCAAGCGTGTATCGGTGGCTGACAACGAGGCCCTGTCGCTCACCTTCTCGGAGACAGAATTGGAAGCGATTGTCCAGGACATGAAATCAAACACGGCGCCTGGCCCGGATGGGTTCCCGGTCTCCTTCTTCAAGAAATTTTGGCCCAAGTGCAAGCTGGGTGTCTTGCACATCCTGAACGACTTCATCCTGGGTAGAATTGATGTGTCCAGACTGAACTTTGGGGTCCTCTCCCTTATTCCGAAGGTCCCCGGGGCGGACCAGATTACACAGTTTAGACCAATTGCACTTATAAATGTTATCTTCAAAATTATTTCCAAGGCCTTTGCCTCCAGACTAGATCCTATTGCTAACAGAGTCATCAGCCCGACACAAACGGCCTTCATGAAGGGGCGAAACATTTTGGACGGAGCCTTGTCGCTCCTCGAAATCGTTCACAAGCTGAAAGTGAAGTAGCTGGGTGGTATCCTTTTGAAGTTGGATTTTGAGAAGGCCTATGTGAAAGTGCATGGTTGCCCCCATGCATGATTTTGGTAATTAATGACAATCTCTATGGACTAATATTTGCATTGAGCTATATCTGTAGATTGTCCATTTGTTTGCTTGTTCTCCATTTGTTGGAGTCAAGGTTAAGGGAAGAAGAAAAGTTTGTGTTGATCAAGGCTTTGTGCGGGTTGATCATCACTCAAGGCCAAGTGAAGATATGCCGAAGAGTGCGTCTCCCATCTTGGTGTATGGGGGAGCATCAAGTGAATCTTCACCAAGCGAAGCGCAATGAAGAAAGGTGGTGCGTCTTGAGGAGTTGAAGATCGTCTTCATCGACCTCAAGTGGTTTAAGCGCAAGGCAAAGGTATGTTCTTGATAGGTTTCTTATTTTACCGGTCTCATGATGTTTAGTGAGAGACCGGGTCATAGGATAGATAGTCGTACTATCAAGAGGGGCTCTCGACCGAGTATCGTGATCGTATCGTTCGTGGAGAGCTCAATCCTTTGCATCCATTCTATCATCTTTATTGGTTCTTATTTGTCTCTTATCGTGGTGTTGTCTTGGTGCTTGTCGTGCTCGTCATGACAAGGCCAAGTTCACCGAAAATGGTTTTCATATGCGTCCCCTATTGCGTTTTCGGTTTTGGAGTTTTTGCCGGTTCATCCGTTTGGAAGGTTTCACCTCTCCAACCCTTTGCACAATCTCCCTTGCTTGTTTCAATATTTTGACTTTTTGTAGTGTAAGCTCTTGTCGTCCTATTTCCAACAAAATTGGATTCACTCGATTCGGAGCTTCCACGCAAAAGTTATTCAGTTTCTGGTTTCGGCTGTTTTTCAGTAACCGGAAGTACGGCCACGCGAGCGGTACTACCGCTCGGAACTTCCGGAGCTACTTCCGGAGCCCAGTACCGCTTACGAAAGTTCGGTTCTGGACTCAAACGGAAGTAGCACCGGAAGTAGTACCGGAACTTCCGCTAAACCGGAAGTACCGGTCCTCCCAGTGGTACTACCGCTCGGAACTTCCGGAGCTACTTCCGGAACCAGTACCGCTTACGAAAGTTCGGTTCTGGAGTTCAACGGAAGTAGCGCCGGAAGTAGTACCGGTACTACCGCTAAACCGGAACTACCGGTCCTTTTTCCGGTACTACCGGCCTTGCGGGTATTTTTCTCTAGCCGTTGGTGGGTTTTTTGTGTGTGGGCCGGAAGTACCGCCCTTCGGGCCGGTACTACCGACCCGGCGGGTTTTGTTCGTCTGAGTGCCATTGAGGGCTGTTTCTACGTGGGGCGGTAGTACCGCCCCTTGGGCCGGTACTACCGGTCCTGCGGGATTCTGTGCCCAACGGCCAGATTCCCAGGGCACCCTTTTAAGGGCCCCTTCTTCCCCCTTTTGGTTTAACACTTCTTCCAATCTTATGAATCTCTTCAAGCTCTCTCTCCTCCATTGTTGCACATCCTTGTGAGCTTGATTCCTCTCAATCCCTCCAATGATTCTTGCCCAAACTTAGGGATTCAATAGAGGAGATCTAGATCTACCATTCCACCAATCAAATTCTCCTCTAAGTGAGGGGAACCTAGTGGATCTAGATTTTGGGGTTGCTTTGTGTTCATCCCCTTTGTTCTTCCTCTCTTATTCCCCCCAAAGCATTTGTTGCTTGGTTGGAATTTGGGAGTGAAGGACTTGACCACTTTGTGTGTTCTTGCCTCTTTCATTTGTTGCATCGGGTTGCTCTCCCTACGGTGATACGTGAAGATCGACGTTGAGAAGCTTGTTACTCTTGGGTGCATTGTGTTCCCAAGAGCTTTGTGCCTCTTGGGTGCATTGTGTACCCTAGACGGTTTGGAGGTGCCGCGAAGACTTCGAGTTGTGAAGCTTCGGCACAAGTTTGGGAGCCCCCAATTGAGTTGTGGGTGTGTGCCCCAAGAGAAGTTGTAAAGGGCTCCGGAATCCGCCTCGAAGGATTCCGATAGTGGAAGGTGAACCAATCCCTTGGGTGAGGTTCATCGGAAAATAGGGTGAGGCCTTTGTGGCATCTTGAGTAGGCCTCTTGTGGCGAGCTCACACCCCTCCAACGAGACGTACTCCCTTAACAAGGAGGAACTCGAGAATACATCCTCGTCTCCGCGTCCCTCGGTTATCTCTATATACCCGAGATTTTGCACTTTACATTGTGATAGCCTTCGTGCTTGAAGTTTATATCTTGCTATCACCTTGTTGCTTGTATTGCTTAGCATAAGTTGTTGGTGCACATAGGTGAGCCTAGTAATTAGGTTGTTAGCTTGTTAATTTAAACACATAGTTTTATTTCGCAATTATCAAGCCCCTAATTAGAAAAAGTGTTAATCGCCTATTCACCCCCCTCTAGGCGACATCTCGGGCATCGTTTGTTCTTTCAATTGGTATCAGAGCCTTGTCTCTCATGTTTGGCTTTACCGCCTAGAGAGTAAAGATGTCGTCTAGGGATTTAGTGCACAATTCCATGTTTATATTCAATGGCACAAATTTTAATGTTTGGAAAACTCATATGCTTAGTCACTTACGGGTCCTTGACCCCTGAAAGGACACGGATGTCGCCTAGAGGGGGGGTGAATAGGCGATTTAAAATTATTACGGTTAAGGCTTGAATAAATGCGGAATAAAACTAACGTTTAATTCATCAAGCCAAAACCTAAACTAGCTAGGTTCACCTATGTGCACCAACACTTATGCTAAGCAATATAATCAACTAGGTGATAGCAAGATATATGACTTTAAGCTCGATGTCTATCACAAAGTAAATAGCATAAGTAAGAAGCTCGGATATAGAAATACCGAGGCACTTGGAGACGATGATTTATCCCGAAGTTCACTTCCCAATGGAAGCTAGTCTCCGTTGGAGCGGCGCGGTGTTCACCAATGTGAAACACCGAATAGCCTTGATATGGCACACCGTATCTCCGTTGTGTCTTACCACCAATGTGGCGAGGCACTTTTCACTATGTTGTCGTTGAGGTTGACAACTAGAACCTTTACAAGGATGAAGCTCACTCCACAAGTTGGAGGGTCCGGCAATGTCTTCGTAGCTACCAAAGCTCCGAAGCGAACAAGGTTGGGCCTCCCTCCACAACCTAATTGGAGACTCCCAACAAATCCCGTGAGCCACCAAGACTCCGAGAGATCAACAACCGTCTAGGGTACCAACGTGCCCTAGAGGAACAAGCTCTAGGGCACCAAAGCACCCAAGAGAAACAAGCTTCTCAACTTCACTTCCACGAATCACCGTGGAGAACTCAAACCGATGCAACTAATGCAATGGCAAGAACACACTAAGTGGTCAAGTTCTTCCAACCCGAATCCAACCAAAGCAACTAATGCTTGGGAGGGATTTGAGAGGAAGAACAAAGGAGAAACACAAAGAAACTCCAAAGATCTAGATCCAAAGTGTTCCCCTCACTTAGAGGAGAAATCAATCGGTGGAAACGTGGATCTAGACCTCCTCTCTCTTTTCCTCAAAAACTAGCAAGAACTATTGGAGGGATTGAGAGATAGCAAAGCTCAAAGGGATGGCAACAATGGAGGAAAATGAGCTCAAGAGTTGGGCAAAAGGTCAAGTTCATTTGGGGAAGAAACCCCTTAAATAGGAAGGGTAAAATTCTGCCCGTTGAAGGCAAAAGGCACGAGGCCGGCCAAGCTGGCCAAATGGCTGGCCAGGGCGTTGCGTAGCCCGGCCATTAGCCCGGCCATGATGGCCGGCCCCCTACAGAGGAGCCCCGGCCATTTGCCCAGCCAGGCCCTTCTTATTGCTACTCTTGGGCTTGTTCTTGATATTGGAGTTGAATCCAAGTCCACTCTTGTCATTGGGGGATTTTTGCACACTCAACATGTTGTCAAATGTGGCCTTCCCTTTATGACGCTTCTCCACATCTTGCTTCAAAGAAGTGGCTTGTGCCTTGTGCTCTTTAGTCTTCCCTACAAGGTTAGTAGCTACACAAGTACTAGTAGAAGTTGAGGCTTCATTGTTAGAGCAACTAGGCACGAAATGTAATTCAACATATGATTTACCACTAGTGTGAGATGAAGAATTACAAGGACTAGCACATGGCATTGTAGCATTTTGAGTAGAAGTTGTGCCCTTGTCCACATGAGGCTCAGTAGATATTACCTTGGTAGCGATAGCCTCATGAGCTAACTTTAGCTTATCATGAGATACTAGAAGATCTTCATGAGAGCTCGAGAGCTTCTCATGGCTTTCTTCAAATATCTCATAATTGGTAGTTAGCAATTTAAGTTGAGCCCTTAGCTCAACATTCTCCTTTAAAATGGATGCTTCACAAGAAATAGAGTTAGTAGCACAAGCATCAACATTAATAGCAATGGGAGAACGAGTAGGAAGATCTTTTAGTAATTGAGCTTGGAGTTGATCATGAGACTTAGTGAGATGTGCAAGAGAATCTTCCAAGGACTTGACATCCTTTTCAAATTTCACATTAGCCTCAAGGAGTCTAACAATTTCAACAACAAGCTCATCATTTTTTATTTTAAAATCATTAGCCACCTTGAGAGCTCTATCATGGGTTTCATTTACTTTAGATAACTCTAGAGTAAATGTCTTCTCAAGAGATTTCTTGGTGGTTTGTTCTTCTTCTAGAGCTTCCTCAAGATCCGCAATCGTGTTCGCATAATCACGTTCGCAGCTAAGACTTTCATTTTCATGAGCTTCCAAATTTTCAATAGTAAGCCCTCGCTCAACAAGGGTGCTCATGATTTCATGTAGGTTCTCACAAGCATTTTCATTCTTTGAAAGAGCATTAAGAACCATTAGACCTTTCTTATTAAAGTAAGCATCATCTTCTTCATTATCATCATTATTGTCATGATCATCACTACTTGACGATTTAGAAGATATGCAAGGACTATCAACACAAGCATGTGGAACATTTATAGTTCTAGATGTGTTTAAGTCCAAAGATAAATTATTGCAATAAGATAGATATGAAATATCATCTATAGGAAGCTCACTATCATCATTGCGAAATTTATCCCTACTCACCATTGCATTGTTTTGTGGCTTGCCACATGTAGGTGAGGTAGAAGAAGTTGAGAACTCATTACGCCCGGAGGTGGAGGGAGAACAATCATTCTCACTATCAATGGACACACCATAATTGTCTTGAAGCTTGGTCCATAGCTCATGAGCATTCCGATAAGGAGAAATCGACAAAGCAACTGCATTACTCAAAGACATGAAAACCACTTTAGAAGCTTGAGCATCTAGATAAGAGTTTTCCTCATCCTCTAGAGGAGAAAAACCCATATCTAGAATTTGCTCTATATATGGATTAATGTCCCTAAAATAATTTAGAATGTGATTTCTCCAATCATTATAATTAGTGCCATCGAATATTAAAGAGGCATTGTGCACTAAACCACTAGACGACATCTTGACTCTCTAGGCCGTGAAGCCCTATAAAGAGAGAACCCGCTCTGATACCAATTGAAAGGACACGGATGTCGCCTAGAGGGGGGGTGAATAGGCGATTTAAAATTATTACGGTTAAGGCTTGAATAAATGCGGAATAAAACTAACGTTTAATTCATCAAGCCAAAACCTAAACTAGCTAGGTTCACCTATGTGCACCAACACTTATGCTAAGCAATATAATAAACTAGGTGATAGCAAGATATATGACTTTAAGCTCGATGTCTATCACAAAGTAAATAGCATAAGTAAGAAGCTCGGGTATAGAAATACCGAGGCACTTGGAGACGATGATTTATCCCGAAGTTCACTTCCCAATGGAAGCTAATCTCCGTTGGAGCGGCGTGGTGTTCACCAATGTGAAACACCGAATAGCCTTGATATGGCACACCGTATCTCCGTTGTGTCTTACCACCAATGTGGCGAGGCACTTGTCACTATGTTGTCGTTGAGGTTGACAACTAGAACCTTTACAAGGATGAAGCTCACTCCACAAGTTGGAGGGTCTTCACCAAATGCACCGAGCCACCAAGACTCGATGCCCAAGGGCGAGGCACACACCACAACTTAATTGGTAGCTCCCGGCAATGTCTTCGTAGCTACCAAAGCTCCGAAGCGAACAAGGTTGGGCCTCCCTCCACAACCTAATTGGAGGCTCCCAACAAATCCCGTGAGCCACCAAGACTCCGAGAGATCAACAACCGTCTAGGGTACCAACGTGCCCTAGAGGAACAAGCTCTAGGGCACCAAAGCACCCAATAGTAACAAGCTTCTCAACTTCACTTCCACGAATCACCGTGGAGAACTCAAACCGATGCAACTAATGCAATGGCAAGAACACACTAAGTGGTCAAGTTCTTCCGACCCGAATCCAACCAAAGCAACTAATGCTTGGGAGGGATTTGAGAGGAAGAACAAAGGAGAAACACAAAGAAACTCCAAATATCTAGATCCAAAGTGTTCCCCTCACTTAGAGGAGAAATCAATCGGTGGAAACGTGGATCTAGACCTCCTCTCTCTTTTCCTCAAAAACTAGCAAGAACTATTGGAGGGATTGAGAGATAGCAAAGCTCAAAGGGATGGCAACAATGGAGGAAAATGAGCTCAAGAGTTGGGCAAAAGGTCAAGTTCATTTGGGGAAGAAACCCCTTAAATAGGAAGGGTAAAATTCTGCCCGTTGAAGGCAAAAGGCACGAGGCCGGCCAAGCTGGCCAAATGGCTGGCCAGGGCGTTGCGTAGCCCGGCCATTAGCCCGGCCATGATGGCCGGCCCCCTACAGAGGAGCCCCGGCCATTTGCCCAGCCAGGCCGGCCAAGTGGCTGGCCAGGTTCTTTCCCTTTTTTTCTTTCTTTCTTTTCTTTTCTTTTTCTGTCTAGAAAACGTCCGATACCGGAAATGCAATAACTTTTGTATCCGGACTCCGTTTTAGATAATCTTGGACTCTTTGGAATCACCACAACAAGAACTACAAGATTATGCAGAAAAACATCATAGTCCAACAATATATTATAATAACAAATGAGGAAAGGTTAAACCTCTTTCTTGCAAACCGGAAATGCAATATCTTCCACATACGAACTCCGTTTTCGATAATCTTGGACTCGTTGGAATCGTCACAACGAGCACTACAAGATTATGCAGAGAAACATAAGTTTTCAAAAGGATATGGTAAAACCAAAAGATGAAAGGTAAAACCTTTCTATTGAAAACCGGAAAACCATATCTTTTGCAAATGAAGTCCGAATGAAGTGAAACCAACTTTGTTGGAAAGAGGACGACAAATGCTACCCACTAACAAGTGAAAATATTGAAACCAAGCAAGGGAGATTTTGCTACTAAACGGAAGAGTGAAACCTTCCGCATAGATGGACCGGCAAAATCTCCGACACCGAAAACTCAATAGGGAACACATATGAAAACCGTTTTCGGTGACCTTGGCCTTGTCATGACAAGCACGACAAGCACCAATACCACACCACGATAAGAGCCAAATAGGAACCAATAAAGATGATGCAAAGGATGCAAAGGTTTGAGCTCTCTATGACCGATACGCTAAAGCTCACTTGAGAGCCCCTCTTGATAGTACGGTTACCTATCTAAAAACCCGGTCTCCCAACTACACCGTGAGACCGGTGAAATAGAAACCCTATCAAGATCATACCTTTTCCTTGCGCATTCCACTTGAGCTAGATGATGACGATCTTGATCTACTCTCAAGTGGATCACCTTTCTTGATTTTGCTCCGCTTGGTGAAGACTCGCATATTGCTCCCCCATACACCAAGATGGGAGAGGCACTCTTCGACATATCTTCACTTGGCCTTTATCTTGTATGTTGATCAACTTGCACTTAGCCTTGATCAACATATAATCTTCTTCTTCGCATACCTTCACATGCGCTTATCTTGTATGTTGATCAACTTGCACTTAGCCTTGATCAACATATAATCTTCTTCTTTTAGCCTTGACTCCAACATATGGAGTTCAAGCATTCCTTATGGACCAACACTACAAATATAACTCAAAGCACACATTAGTCCATAGAGATTGTCATTAATTACCAAAACAACACATGGGGGCAACCATGCTCTTTCAATCTCCCCCATTTTGGTAATTGATGACAATCCCTTTTGAGAGGGTTTATATAATGAATTAAGCAACCTTGCAAGACAAGGATGCATGAGCATGAGAGGCAAATGCTTAAGAACCAAACGAAAGCATAAGACCAAATTCCCTTAAACCCTCTAAAACTTCTCCCCCATTGGCATCGATTGCCGAAATGGGAAAAAAAATTAGAAGGCCAATATAATATGAGTTCCTCCACAAGGTATGCATTTCTCAGGATATGAGTGAAATCAAAAGCACATATCCATTGACGAAAAATATAGGAAATCAAACTATATTGAGGATCCAAAGATTGCAAAAGGATGAAATCATTCTAAACATCTCCACCAAGGAGAAAAGCAATCAAGAAGATTGATGGGGGATACTTTATAGGTAGGCCTATGGACCCGGAAAGTAGACCCGCCAAGACCAAGAAGGCCAGAGCCGAGTCACGTATCAAGTCGCATGGGCTGGGCTGGAGACAAGCCGACCGAGGCCCATGATGGAGAAAGGACCCGTCCGGAAGGAGTCCAAGTACAACCCGGAGCCTTAACTTGGAAGACCAAGACGTAGAGTAGGACTCCGTGTTCTAGTGTGACTCGGTGTAACCTGTAAGTCCAGGGACCCGGCAGCCTTTATAAGCGGGGTCCTGGACCTTAGATCGAGGGGTTCTAAGTTCTAAGCAATCTAGAGAGAGAGAGAGAGAAACACCAAGTCGCCGACTCCCCAGAGAGGAGCCGGAATCCTGTAATCGATACCAGATCTAGAGCAATAAAGAGAAGCAGGAAGTAGGTCTTTACCTCTACCAAGAGGGGCCGAACCTGGGTAAATCTGTGTCCCTAGGCGAGATTAATCTCTCCTACGTACTTCAAGCATCGATGGCCCCCGAACTCACCTTCCTGGAGGAAGGACTTGCCGTGATAACCCCACGACAGTTGGCGCCCACCGTGGGGCAGGAGATGCGAGGAGTCGAGATCGTGGGAGCTGCTCGCCGGGCCATGGAGAAACTTGCCATCGGGCGAGTCTACACTGATGAGCATGGAGAAATAGAGATCGATGACTCTAGTTGGACTTCGGATATGCATGAAGTCAACGAGGGTTATCAGCTTGTCTTTGGAGGAATCAACGTGTTCGTCGGCATGGTTTGCGCGTCGGGTCTTCGCGCGAACTCGGCGGAATCTGTATCAGAGCCAACAGTTGTTGTCGAGTCCGACGGAGAGGAGTCGGTTGGCACGTCAGAACTCGGCATCATCGCCGAATCAGAGAAGTATCTTGTTGTCAACCATGAAGAGGAGTCGCTGGCAGAGCCATGTATGGAGCCAGATTACGACGCCGATTCAGAGTCTATCTTGCCCATGTTCGAGGATCGGCTTGGGTATGGAATCGAGGAAGAGGACTACGAGGAGTCGCCAGTTCGCGCTCCGCGTCGTAGGAGTCTACATGTCTGGAAACGGAGGAAATCAGTTTGATCCAAGTCTGTTAACAAAGGAGATCAACGCAAGCAATGCAGCTGAGCGGGCGGCCGAGTTAGCCAGTGCGCGTGCTGCGATGGAGAGGCAACTAGCAGAGATCAACGAGGCAAATCGCAGGTTAGCGGAGGAACGGGCCCGGGTCCAGTCTGAGGCCCAGGTCGTGTGGAGTCGCCAGGAAGAACTCACCTCAATTCAGCACCGTAGAGCCAGGAGTCGCCTGCGTGGGGAGTCAACGTCAATCCTACTGCTTTGTTCACCACACCTACTGGTCCAGGCGCAGGAGCCGGGCTAGGGAGCTCATCAGCTGCAGGAGGCGGCGCAGGGGGAGGAGCAACACCACCACCACCAGAAGGACCCGGTGGCAGCCGTACCAACGGACCACCACCTGAAGGAGGAGTCGGAGGAGGATCAGCAGGTGGTATGGGACCTCCACCTGGCAGGTTCCGTACTCCAGAGGGGCATTACTCTAACCCAATGGACAACGTTCATGCGGCAACAATGAGATTAGAGAATATCGAGATACCAGAAGGAGCAGCGGGACGGGAGACCCGCCGTGCTATTGAGATGCTGAAGACAGCAATGACTCAGCAAGCTCTTTATCCGGCGTTTCCAGATGCAAGTAGGCTGCACTCGACACCGTTCAACTCTGGCACGAGGAGTCGGCATGACGAGTCTCACCCGGCCAACTCTACAAGCGCAAGGTGCCGTGAGCAAGAGAGGAACAGGGTTATTATACCAACTGCATCACGAGCTCAGTTAGTGGTTGATGAAGCAAGATAGCGACGAGAAAGGGAGGCGGCCAGGGCTCGGGAGGCTGAGAGGGACAGAGCCTAGCTGGTGCAGATAACCAGCCTCAGCCAACCCGGGTGCACACAGAGGTGACTTTTCCTGGTACCTCTCCCACACTAACAGGACCAGAGTGCCTGTCAGATGCCATCAGATCTGAGTCTTTCCCCAGCGACTTCAAGGAGCCGCATAAAGTTCCCAATTATGAGCGCAATATGGACCCGACCTCTTGGTTGGGTACATACGAGATGGCAATGAGTATTCGCAATGCCACAGGTAATTTGTGTGCCAAATTCATGTATCTTATGATGGAGGGAGCATCCAAGATGTGGATGCGTAACTTGCCTCCTAGATCAATCAATTCTTGGGAGCAGTTGAAAGTCGGCCTTTGTTCAGAACTTCCAGGGAACATGCAAAAGCTGAGTACTATAGAGGACTTGGAAAGATGTGTTCAGAGAAAGGGGCCGAGTCTGCAAGGCACTGGATGAAGCGGGTCTCTGAGATCATCAACTCATCGCAAGGACTCCCAACAATTTCAGTGCTAATGGCGATGGAGAGGAACTGCAGCTACAAACCCCTTGAGCTGAAGCTGGGTCGTATGAAGGAGAGCCTGAATCAAGGTATTCCCCTTACGATTGGTGAGATCATGGCAGGTGCTAACAAGAATGCCGCCACAGACAAAACAAAGGACCATGGAGGAAGGAACTAAAGGACATGGTGGCAATGGTCAGAATCAGAACCAGAATCAAAACCAGAACCAAGGTGGTAACAAACGGCCATATGGAGATAACTCTGACCTAGTGGCTAACACAAACACTGGGGTCAGACGCAAGGATAATAGTTCTCGTGGATACCAAGGCCGTACTCCAAGCACAGAGGAGGTCTTGAGGATTCCATGCCCTAAACACGCCAAAAACGGCAGATGTGGTCACACCTTGGGACAGTGCGTAGATTTGCAGCGTGCCGGGTTCCAAGGACCAGGAAACAGAGGCAACAACAATGGTTATAGAGGAAACAATGATGGTGGACGACCCGGCAACCAGGGTGGAGGAGTCGGCAACAACCCTAACCAACCTCAAGGAGGAGGTAACCAGCAGGGCGGGTTCCAGCAGAACCCGAAGCAGCTTCACGATGACAATGGCAGTATTATGTCACAACTCGGCCACAGAACCCGAGTCGTGCAGTTACCATGTCTTCACAACAAGCACGTCTAGGCGTTCCAAGAAATTAAAGGTTAGAGTTGTCAATGCAGTGGAGCCGGCACTACCACAATGGCTCAGGTGGTTAGAGCAAACCATCACATGGAGTCGGGCGGATCATCCACCAAGAGTCGACGAACCAGGGCAGCTAGCCTTGGTAGTGGCACCTCAAGTGGGGGCTATACATTGAACAAAGTGCTTATGGATGGTGGAAGTAGTATCAACATCTTATATTATGACACATTCAAGAGGATGCAGCTTCAAGATAGGCAGTTAATACCCACTGAGACAGTTTTTCATGGGATCGTACCAGGGAAGTCAGCCAAGCCAATTGGTAAGGATTTACCTCGAGGTTGCTTTTGGCACAGTGGAGAATTTTCGTTCAGAGATTATGTCTTTTGAGGTAGTGGATCTTAAGAGTCCATACCATGCTCCTTTTTGGTCGACCAGCATACTTTAAGTTTATGGCCAGACCATGCTATGTTTACTTGAAGCTCAAGATGCCAGGTCCAGCAGAAGTCATTACAGTTAATGGCAGCAGACAGATGGCATTGGAATGTGAACTAGGTGATGCAGCTATGGCTGAAACAGCTTGTGCTCAAGAGGAGCTGAAATTTTACAAGGCAAACGTGGACCCGGAGGACAACTCAGTCCTTAAGAAGCCGGCCACAGAGGAGAAAATGAAATTCAAGTCAGCTCAGGACACAAAGCAAGTCGACTTACCCCTGGTGATTCTTCCAAGAAGTTCACCGTTGGGGCACACCTCTCTGATAAATAGGAAAGCGCGCTCGTCGAGTTCATCCGTGAGAACCGGGACGTCTTTGCATGGAAGCCATCTGACATGCCAGGAGTCCCGAGAGAACTCGCCGAGCACAGCTTACATGTTACCCTAATGCAAGACCAGTTAAGCAGGGTCTGCGCAAGTTTCATGATGACAGGAGGAAAGCCATAGGAGAAGAGGTGGCTCGACTCCTCGCTGCCGAGTTCATCAAGGAAGTCTTTCACCCAGAGTGGGTGGCCAATCCAGTGTAGTACCAAAGAAAAACAGGAGAGTTGCGTATGTGCATCGACTTCACGGGCCTAAACAAGCACTGCCCTAAGGACCCCGTTTGCGTTACCTCGGATTTACCAGATCATTGACTCCACAGCGGGGTCAGAGTTGCTTTGTTTCTTGGATGCCTATTTAGGGTACCACCAGATCAGACTCAACATAGAGGATGAGCTGAAGACATCCTTCATTACTCCCTTTGGAGCATTTTGTTACACAACATGCCCTTTGGACTCAAGAACGCAGGAGCTACATATCAGAGATGTAATCCAAAATTGTTTCAAGGAACAGATTGGAAGGAATATTCATGCCTATGTGGATGATGTAGTGGTCAAATCTCAGAAGGCCGACTCTCTGATAGCAGACCTGACAGAAACCTTTGATAACCTACGCAAGTACAAGATGAAGCTCAACCCAACCAAGTGTGTTTTTGGAGTCCCTGCAGGCAAACTCCTAGGCTTTATTGTTTCAGAGAGAGGCATTGAAGCAAACCCAGAGAAAATCAAGGCTATTCACAATCTGCAGAGGCCGACTTGTCTAAAGGACGTTCAGAAACTCGCTGGTTGTGTAGCAGCTCTCAGCAGATTCATCTCAAGACTCGGAGAGAAGGCGGGTCCTCTCTACCGACTCCTGAAGAAGTCAGACAAATTCATATGGGACAAAGAAGCCGATGATGCTTTTGAAGGCTTGAAGAAAACCCTATCATCAGCACCAATACTTGCAGCTCCTACAGATAAGGAGCCCATGCTATTGTATGTGGCTGCCAACGAGTGGGTGGTCAGTGCAGTAGTAGTGGTGGAACGATCAGAGGAAGGAAAGGAGTATCCAGTGCAGAGGCCTGTTTATTATCAGTGAAGTCCTCACAGAGTCAAAGCAAAGGTACCCTCAATGGCAAAAGCTAGTCTATGGAGTTTTTCTGCTAGTAGGAAGCTCNGCAGGGGGAGGAGTTCAGCAGAACCCGAAGCAGCTTCACGATGACAATGGGCAGTATTATGTCACAACTCGGCCACAGAACCCGAGTCGTAGCAGTTACCATGTCTTCACAACAAGCACGTCCAGGCGCTCCAAGAAATTAAAGGTTAGAGCTGTCAATGCAGTGGAGCCGGCGCTTCCACAGTGGCTCAGGTGGTCAGAGCAAACCCATCACATGGAGTCGGGCAGATCATCCACCAAGAGTCGACGACCCAGGGCAGTTAGCCTTGGTAGTGGCACCTCAAGTTGGGGGCTATACATTGAACAAAGTGCTTATGGATGGTGGAAGTAGTATCAACATCTTATATTACGACACATTCAGAGGATGCAGCTGCAAGACAGGCAGCTAATACCCACTGAGACAGTTTTTCATGGGATCGTACCAGGGAAGTCAGCCAAGCCAATCGGTAAGATTTATCTTGAGGTTGCTTTTGGCACAGTGGAGAATTTTCGTTCAGAGATTATGCCTTTTGAGGTAGTGGATCTTAAGAGTCCATACCATGCTCTCTTTGGTCGACCAGCATACTTTAAGTTTATGGCCAGACCATGCTATGTTTACTTGAAGCTCAAGATGCCAGGTCCAGCAGGAGTCATTACAGTTAATGGCAGCAGACAGATGGCACTGGAGTGTGAACTAGGTGATGCAGCTATGGCTGAAACAGCTTGTGCTCAAGAGGAGCTGAAATTTTACAAGGCAAACGTGGACCCGGAGGACAACTCGGTCCTTAAGAAGCCGGCCACAGAAGAGAAGATGAAATTCAAGTCAGCTCAGGACACAAAGCAAGTCGACTTTACCCCTGGTGATTCCTCCAAGCAGTTCACCATTGGGGCACACCTCTCTGATAAATAGGAAAGCGCGCTCGTCGAGTTCATCCGTGAGAACCGGGACGTCTTTGCATGGAAGCCATCTGACATGCCAGGAGTCCCGAGAGAACTCGCCGAGCACAGCTTACATGTTAACCCTAATGCAAGACCAGTTAAGCAGGGTCTGCGCAAGTTTCATGATGACAGGAGGAAAGCCATAGGAGAAGAGGTGGCTCGGCTCCTCGCAGCCGAGTTCATCAAGGAAGTCTTTCACCCAGAGTGGGTGGCCAATCCAGTGTTAGTACCAAAGAAAACAGGAGAGTTGCGTATGTGCATCGACTTCATGGGCCTAAAAAAACATTGCCCTAAGGACCCTTTTGCGTTACCTCGGATTGACCAGATCATTGACTCCACAGCGGGGTCAGAGTTGCTTTGTTTCTTGGATGCCTATTCAGGGTACCATCAGATCAGACTCAACATAGAGGATGAGCTGAAGATGTCCTTCATTACGCCCTTTGGAGCATTTTGTTACACAACAATGCCCTTTGGACTCAAGAACGCAGGAGCTACATATCAGAGATGTATCCAGAATTGTTTCAAAAAACAGATTGGAAGGAATATTCATGCTTATGTAGATGATGTAGTTGTCAAGTCTCAGAAAGCCGACTCTCTGATAGCAGACCTGACAGAAACCTTTGATAACCTACGCAAGTACAAGATGAAGCTCAATCCAACCAAGTGTGTTTTTGGAGTCCCTGCGGGCAAACTCCTAGGCTTTATTGTTTCAGAGAGAGGCATTGAAGCAAACCAGAGAAAATCAAGGCTATTCACAATCTGCAGAAGCCGACTTGTCTAAAGGACGTTCAGAAACTCGCTGGTTGTGTAGCAGCTCTTAGCAGATTCATCTCAAGACTCGGAGAGAAGGCGGGTCCTCTCTACCGACTCCTGAAGAAAGTCAGACAAATTCATATGGGACAAAGAAGCCGATGATGCTTTTGAAGGCTTGAAGAGAACCCTATCATCAGCACCAGTACTTGCAGCTCCTACAGATAAGGAGCCCATGATATTGTATGTGGCTGCCAACGAGAGGGTGGTCAGTGCAGTAGTAGTGGTGGAACGATCAGAGGAAGGAAAGGAGTATCCAGTCAGAGGCCTGTTTACTACATCAGTGAAGTTCTCACAGAGTCAAAGCAAAGGTACCCTCAATGGCAAAAGCTAGTCTATGGAGTTTTTCTCGCTAGTAGGAAGCTCAAACATTATTTTCAAGAGCATCCAATCAAGGTGGTGAGTGCAGCACCGCTAGCAGACATTATACGCAACAGAGATGCAACAGGACGAGTTGCCAAGTGGGCAATTGAGCTGGGTCCTTATCATATAACATATGAGCCCAGAACAGCAATCAAATCTCAAGCTTTGGTCGACTTTGTCAATGACTGGACTGATTGCACGTCTTCACCAAGTTCACCTTGCACCAAGTATTGGACAATGCACTTCGACGGGTCCAGACAGTTAGAGGGCTCAGGAGCCGGCGTGGTTCTAACTTCACCGAAAGGAGATAAGTTGGCATATGTCCTTCAATTACATTTTAATTGCACAAACAACATGGCAGAGTATGAGGCTTTGCTACATGGCCTACGTTTGGCCAAGGAGATGAACATCAAGCGTATCAGGTGCTTTGGAGACTCGGATCTCGTAGCTCAGCAAGTGTCTGGAACCTGGGACTCGCAGGATGCAAACATGGCGGCTTATAGAAGAGCGGTCGAACAAATAGCCGGGTTCTTTTCTGGTTATCAAGTGGAGCATATTGACATACGCAAGAACGAGGCCGCAGATGCGTTATCACGACTCGGCTCTCATCGAGAGAAAGTACCACCAAATGTATTTGTGGATGAGCTTCACCACCCATCAGTCAAGTTGCCAACAGAGGAGGAGTTAGCCTTCCCAGATCCAGAGTCGGCACTTGTGGCAGCAGTACGGGCAATACCAACATGGACAGAGCCCTACCTTGCATATCTCCTACGGGGTGAGTTACCACAGGATGAAGTCAAGCGAAAGCAACTCATCAGGCGATGCAAGTCCTACACAGTCATTGATGGCGAGTTATATAGAAGGAGTGTCACTGGAGTCTACCAGAGGTGTGTGTCTCCAGAGGAGGGCAAGCAAATACTGCAAGTGATTCATGCAGGTGATTGTGGTCATCATGCATCCACTAGATCCTTGGTGTCAAAAGCTTTCAGACACGGGTTCTTTTGGTTAACAGCACATTTGGACGCAGAAAAGATAGTTCGAGTCTGCGATGGATGTCAAAGGTACGCAAGGCAAGACCACGTGCCAGCCCAAGAGCTCAGAACTATTCCTATCACTTGGCCGTTTGCAGTTTGGGGGCTTGACATGGTTGGCCCTTTATCAAAGTCGCCTTGTCAGAAGACCCATCTGCTAGTAGCAGTTGACAAATTCACCAAGTGGGTGGAAGTAGAACCCGTCAGTAGAGTCGACGGTGCATCAGCTGTGAGATTTTTCAAGAAAATGGCAACACGCTTCGGATACCCCCACAACATCATTACAGACAATGGTACCAACTTATCAGTTGGAGAGATGGCCAAGTTTTGCAGTGAGAACAACGTCAGACTCGACCTAGCCTCAGTGGCACACCCACAGTCCAATGGACAGGCAGAGAGGGCAAATCAGGAGTTGCTGAAGGGAATTAAGCCTCGGCTCCGAGTCCCTTTGCTAAGAGCCGCCGGATGTTGGGTTGAGGAGCTACCAGCAGTACTTTGGAGTATCAGAACGACTCCTAACAGATCCACCGGCTTCACACCTTTCTTCATGGTGTATGGAGCAGAAGCCGTCCTGCCAAGCGACTTGTTGCATGACTCGCCACGAGTCGCCAATTGCGTAGAGACAGAAAATGAACTCGCTCGCCAGGACTCGGTGGATGCACTCGAGGAAGCAAGGGAGTTAGCCCTTGAGAGATCAGCAGTTTATCAGCAAGACTTGCGGCGATATCACGCACGCAGAATCAAGACTCGGACTTTCCAGGAAGGAGACTTAGTGCTTCGCCTTGTCCAGAATAGGGAAGGGATGCACAAAGTTATCTCCGCCATGGGAAGGACCGTTCGTCATAAGCAAGAACTTGCACAACGGATCGTACTATCTAATGGATGTGCGAGAGCCAGCAAGTGAAAGTAAAGGAGCTGACACAGCTCATACACTAGATCCTTATGCAGAGGCAAAGAGGCCGTGGAACATAGCTCAGTTACGTTCGTATTATACTTAAAGTTGTAATAGTTTTATGAGTTGAAAGGCAAAGAGCCCAGTGAGCCATGCCTATATGTAATCAAATTGTTATGATCAAATGAAATGAAGCCGGCTTCTGCGAACATGAGTCCTTTAGTCGAGTCACCCAGTGAGTGCGCTTTGTTCTTTAACTTTGATCATCAGGTTCTTGGGGGCTTGCTTTTCAGTGAAAAAAGTTAAGCTTAGACTCTTGAACCCGGCACAGTAGCCAAAATTTTCCTAATTTTCTCGCTGGTAAGTTAGATGCATCCTGCACAATATGACTAATCTACAGGCATGATTCGTCTCCGGCTCTCATGAATCCTAAGGGACATGAGTTGTTAGGAGCTTGTCAGCACAAGCTGTAAGAGGAGTCATGCAGGGCCTACTTATTCATCAGTGGATAATTAGACGGGTTATAAGAACCATAGAATGACTTGCACAAATAGTACATATCAAATCTCATAACAAGCAAGTCATCATAAGCCGATTGGCACAATTTCAGAACAAAGTAGTTCAAAACACCTAACAAGGTTTAAGCACCAGTAGTGCATCATTACAAAGTTTAAAGGCTAATAGCACAGCATTACAAAGTGATCAAAAGTCATTCAAGGGATGGTCTTCCAGAGGAGTCGACTTTTCAGCTGGAGTTGGAGAGTTCTTCTTCGCTGGAGACTTGTCTTTTGTTTGAGTAATGGAGGCTGGAGCCGGCTTCAAAGGAGGCTTGGTGGCGACTCTCTTCATTTGAAACCCAGTACCTTTGGGACTCCTCATGTGCTTAGCCAGCTCTGCTTGTTTCTGGGCGTCTCCAGAGATAACTCTCGAAGGAGTGGGCGCAGCAGGAGTCTTCAGAATGGGCTCGGCACTAGGAACAGGAGCCGTCGGTGATGAGGAACTCGGCCCAGTAGAAGAGGAGGGGACACCAGCTGGGTCCTGTGATGGGCGGCCAAAGTTTACTATCGCAGGAGTTTCTGGAGCAACTCTTTTGTTCTCCAAATCATAGTGATGAACCCATACCTCAGGGTCCATCTTATTGGCAATCTCGCAAGCATACGGCCGCACCAGCTTCTCCTCAGCCTTGAAATCATCTTGAGTAAAAGGTTTGCCGTCCTCATGTTGCTCCGGCTTCCCCATTGTAAGCATTGCTGGCTCTATGACAGTTGGATAATAGCTATGGGCTAAGGCCAAGATCCTGATGGAGGCTCTCCTCAAGGAAGATTGTTTCCACAGCCGCATATAACCTGGTGCCCTAGACAACTCGTCCACCAGACGTTCAGGCTCTTTGGGGCACTTTCCCTTATGGTTTAAGTATTTAACCACTGCACGGGCTCCCTCTTGTAGCCCGTGACAGTGATCAAGCATCTCAGATAGTTGCTTGCTGGTGGGCAGCTTAAGTTTTGGGGAGTCAGCCCCTGCAGAAAAGAAACCAAAGAGTGATTGTCAGTCTAAAAGCAATTCAGAAAGGTGCAAAAGGAAGCAAGCGCAAGTTTTAAGCTTACCAAATAGATGTTGGCACATGGCCCCAATGCCCTTGCGACAGGTGTCAAAAACAGCCTTTAGGTCATTGTGTGCCTTCTGGGCAATATTGTTGGCATCAGCCGACTCTTTCTTTACTTGCTCCAGTTGAGAAGACAAGGCCTTCAGATTATTCTCAAGTTGAAGGGAGCGTTCTTTTTCAGCAATAGCAGACCTGGCACTAGCAGCGGCCTGGTCCTCAAGCTCTTTCATATCTCTCTTCATCTTGGAGATAACGCACTGCAATCACAAGTCAGATTTTTGCAAGTCAGAATGGACAATTTGTAGAGCATAAGTCAGCTTTACAAGTCAAATAGAGAACTCATGAGCTCCAAGTCGTCACAAGTTAACAACTTGGCGCTTGGGGGCTACTCAGGAGTCAATTTCTTCCTAACAGTTAGCAAGGCATGGTTTCTAATTGATAAGTCATCAGCTCCAAGTTGCCACAAGTTAGCAACTTGGCACTTGGGGGCTACTCGCAGAACAGAAATTTTTTCTTCAAGTTAAGTATCAGTAAATTACATATATTGGTAGCTCCAAGTCGTCGCAGGCTGACAACTCGGCGCTTGGGGGCTACTCGTGGAAAAGTTTTTGGTCTAAGGACCCGACAGACAGCAAATTAACAGCCCCGAGTCCTAGTAGAACTAAGGACTCAGTGCTTGGGGGCTACAGTGTGCAAATTTTCCTATAAACCAGTGGAGTTCAGTTTCAATGCAAAGCACCTATCCTAGTCATAAGTCACCACAGACAGGTGCTTAGGGGCTACTGGAGTAGGAGGATGCCAGAAAGCATAAGGGGTGAAGTCAAAGAACTTACATCATGAATCATGTGAAGAGATCTAAGAGCCGCTTGCTCATCATCCTTCAACCTAGCAGATTGATCATTCAAGTCAACTGCTTCAGCATAGGCTTCAGAAAATGACAGGTTATCTGCCACCCGGAGTCGGCTGTAGTCAGTAGATGACTTAATCTTGATGTTTGGAGAAGTTGCAGGAGTCGGCTTCACAGGAGCCGGATGAGCTTGAGGCGCAGTGTCAGGAGTCGCAGCCCCAGAAGAGGGCTGGACAATTTGTGGAGTCGCCACCCGAGTCTTTGAAGGGGACTCGGGAATGGTGGGAGTTGTTGTTGCACCAGCAGATGCAGCAATGGAGGGACCTGTCCTTGTGCTTGTCGTTTCAGAGGCCGACGGAGGGACAGGTCCACGACCAGAGGTGGCATCAGCCATGCCCGGGAGCTTGGTTACTTTGGCACAAGGCCGAGCCCTGAAATATACGAAGACAGAAGTCAGCAATAAATCTAGTGAAAAGGGAAAAAGCAGAAGTCATTTGAATGAAAGTACAGAAACAAAGGAGCCTTACCCAATATTGGTTTCCAGGTCCAAGGAGGCCTGAGAGTCAGAAGAAGGCATTGACATCCCGGAGTGATAGGAGTCGTCCTTGTGAGGAGGAGAAGCCGACTTCCGTTGGTGCGAGACAGGCAGAGGCTCAGGAGCATCTGCAGGCCCATCGGAGCGCAGTTTCCTCTTCCTGGCGGCGACAACACTCTGCATGCGTTCTTCAGGCTTAGCAGGTGAATGAGTGGACCCAAGGACTCGTGAAAGTGGTACCTTGGGAACAGCCTCTCGAGATCCGTTGTTGTTTGAGGCTGGGGAAGAAGAAGAGTGACTCCTGGCTGAGGACTCCTCAGATAGTGATGGCTGAGCAGCAGCAGAAGTGGTGTCAGTTTGTTTAGTGACGGGAACCTCCGGAGAGGACTCGTCATCATCAGTCTCCTCCACAATGGGAGCCTCCTGAGAGGACTCCTCTTCAATAACGTTTTCAGTTGGAGCCTCTGGCGAGGACTCCTCATCAGCAGCATCATCTTCAGCAGGAGCCTCCTGGGAGGACTCCTCATCATCATTGTCAGTGTCTTCTACCACAGCAGTTTGATCTGTGGCAGGAGTCTCCTCTTCAGCCTCAGCATCAGCTTCAGCTTTATTTTCAGTGCCAGCTCCAGAGGCCGGCTTCCAGAAGGAGTCGGTGAGCTGCAACAGAGTCAACAAAAGTGGGTTAGTAAGCAAATAAGGTAGAGAATGAGGCTTACATCGGGAGCTGGGTTGGTAGAGCAAAATGGCTGGAGTCCAAAATGGGCCTGGTCCTTCACCGGCCTCCCAGTCAGCTTTTTGATAGTTGCTCCGTCACTCGGAGGTCATCACCAGCGCAACGAGTGTATGAGCAGATCAGTCGAGTCCTAGGACTCAGAGGCTGGATTCTCCAAGTGGTCCAACAGCGGACCAGATCCATGTTTTCCAGGTTATGGGACAAGAGGGCCCGGATTCGAGTGATTAGAGACTCGACTCTCGGCCGGGCGGCCTCTGAGCATCTACCTTTCATGAGAGGAGTCACCTGGAGGCGATCCTCAGAGAATAGAGGAAGTTTGGGTTCACCTGCAGGGGAGGTATCTGTCGTGGGGTTGTCACGGCAAGTTCTTCCTCAGGGAAGATGAGTTCTGGGGCCATTGATGACTGAAGTACGCTGGAACGGTTAATCTCGCCAAGGAACAAGGATTTACCCAGGTTCGGCCCCTCTGATTCGAGGTAAAGACCTACTTCCTGCTTCTATGTTATTGCTCTTGATATGTCTCGATTACAAGGACCCGGCTCCCACAACTTAGGAGCCGGCGACTTCTCTCTGGTGGCTAGGGTTTCTCTATTGGTTGAAGCTTAGAACCTCTCTCTTGGAACTTGTCGATCTAAGGTCCAGGACCCCGCTTATAAAGGCTGCCGGGTCTCTGGACTTACAATTTACACCGAGTCACACTAGAACACGGAGTCCTACTCTACGTCTTGGTCTTCCAAGTTTAGACTCCGGGTTGTACTTGGACTCCTTCCGGACGGGTCCTTTCTTCATTATGGGCCTTGGCCGGCTTGTCTCCAGCCCAGCCCATGCGACTTGATACGTGACTCGGCTTTGGCCTTCTTGGTCTTGGCGGGTCTACTTTCCGGGTCCATGGGCCTACCTATAAAGTATCCCCCCATCAGTAGCCCCCGAATTTATCTTGGGCGCAGCTTGGCGGCTTCCTCTGACTTGCTGGTTCGACTCTCTTGGTCGACTCCTTCCACTTGAGCCAATGGCTTCAAAGTCGCCTGCTGCTAGCTCCAAGATGAATTCCTGCATAAAAACATAACACATATATAAAATGAGTCCACTCTTCCCTTGTTCAAGCCACTACTCTTGCCCTCGTACTAGCAGGCCAGGTTCTGGGGTGACTCTTGCGAACAAGGGCTAGATAAACTGATCTCACTGTCACAGGACTCGTCATTCTGAGACAAGCCGGCTACTTCCATATCTGTGACTTTGACCTTTCCATATTGCGATTTCTTATCTGTCTGTTTGGCCACTAGAACGTTTTTACTGAAACGTTATCGATAGTCAACTGTGGACCCACTCTGTAACTTTCTAGGGTTTTACCCCCCTTTATAAATCGCGAAGGGTTAGGTCTTTAAACCTCACTTGCCCCTTCAGCTCAAAACATCTCCTTCCTCTCTTCGCGCCCATCTCTTCCCGCGCCCAGCACGCTCCGCCCGCACGCCATGGCTCCCAAGCGCTCAAAGACCACATCGAAGGCCAAGGCCACCACGTCGAGCAGGACGGTGAACATTGCCACCGCGGCCGCCGCCGCCGCCAAACCCTCCTCCAAGCGATCGATCTCCGCCGATTGGAGCGGATCTGTGGTCTCGGCGGAACAATTGAAGACCCACAGGCTCTCAGGTTTGATCCCTTCTAGTGCTCAAGCTCGGGCCCCTGGGGATGAGATTGTTCCCTCTCCCGCTAAGGATGAGGTAGTTGTCTTCGTGGAGCACCTATTCCGCGGCTTTTCTCCCCCCGGCGATTTTTTCTTCCGCCAGCTCCTCGAGCTTTACGAGCTGCGGATTCACGATCTTGCTCCCAACTCCATTCTCACACTTTCTAATTTTGTTGTTCTCTGTGAGGATTACCTCCAGATCAAACCTGACATCAACCTTTGGCTCGAGCTATTCTATTGCAATCCTCAACCTGAAACCTCTGGGGGCCCTCTTCTCCAATGTGGCGCCGTCGCCCTTCAACGGCGCCTCAACTCCGTCTTCCCTAAGCCAGTTTTCCCAAATCGCATCAAAGACTGGCAAAGAACTTTCTTTTACTGCAAGGACACTTCCCCTGCAGATGAACCTAAGCTTCCCTTGTTCTCTGAGGAACGCCTCCGGGCGACTCCTCTGATGAAAGCCAGGTGCCCAGAGGCCGACCGGCCAAGGGTCGAGTCTCTGATCACTCGCATCCGGGCACTCTTGTCCCATAATTTGGAAAATATGGATTTGGTCCGTTGCTGGACAACCTGGAGAATCCAGCCGCTGAGTCCTAGGACTCGACTGATCTGCTCATATACCAGATGCGCTGGTGATGACCTCCGGGTTACGGAGCAGCTGTCTGATGGACCGGAACTTGGTCGACTCATCAAGAAGTTGACTGGGAAACCGGTGAAGGATCAAGCTCATTTCGGGCTCCAACCCTTCTGCTCAACCAACCCAGCTCCTGATGTAAGTATTACTCTCTACTTTATTTCAACCTTGACTTCACTTGTATTGCTTGCTGACTCATGTTTACTAACTCTTTTGCAGCTCACCGACTCCTTCTGGAAGCCGGCCTCTGGAGCTGGTTCTAAGAATAAAGCCGAAGCTGAGGCTGAAGCTGAAGAAGAAATCCCTGCCACAGATCAAACCACTGTGGCAGATGATACTGATGACGCAGACGAGGAGTCCTCCCAGGGGGCTCCTGCTGATGATGGTGCTGACGATGAGGAGTCCTCGCCAGAGGCTCCAACTAAGAATGCTGATGAAGAGGAGTCCTCTCAAGAGGCTCCCATTGTGGAAGAAACCGACGATGACGAGTCCTCTCCAGAGGCTCCCCCCACTAGGCAAACTGACACTGCCTCTGCTGCTGCTCAACCATCTCCATCCGCAGAGTCCTCTGCCAGGAGTCATTCCTCATCCTCTCCAGCCTCGAACAATAATGGCTCTCGAGAGGCTGTTCCCAAGGTACCACTCTCACGAGTCCTTGGGTCCTCTCGCTCCCCCACTAAGCCTGAAGAGCAAATGCAGAGTGTTATTGCCGCTAGGAAGAGGAAGCTACGTTCCGATGGGCCTGCAGATGCTCCTGAGCCTCTGCCAGTCTCACACCAACGGAAATCGACCTCTCCTCCCCAAAAGGACGACTCTTACAACTCTGGTTTGTCAATGCCTTCTTCAAGCTCTCAGACCGCCTTGGATCTGGAGACCAATATTGGGTAAAACTCTTTTGTCTCTGTACTTGCAATTGTATGACTTCTAATCTTTCCTTTCACTAGGTTTATTGATTTCTATCTCTGAATATTTCAGGGCTCGACCTTGTGCCAAGGTGACAAAGCTCCCAGGCATGGCTGATGTCTCCTCTGGGCGTGGACCTGCCCCTCCGTCGACTTCTCAGACAACCAGTACGAGGACAGGTCCCTCCATCGCTGCATCAGCTGGCGCAGCCACGACTCCTACCATTCCCGAGTCCTCTTCAAAGGCTCGGGCGGCGACTCCAACAACAGTCCAGCCCAGCTCTGGTGCTGTGACTCCTGATTCTGCGCCTCCAGTTCAACTGGCTCCTGTCAAGCCGACTCCTGCAGCCACTCCCTCAATCAAGATCAAGTCATCTACTGACTACAGCCGTCTTCGGGTGGCAGATAACATGTCATTTTCCGAAGCCTACGCTGAAGCAGTCGACTTGAATGATCAAGCTGCTAGGCTGAAGGACGACGAGCAAGCTGCTCTTAGGTCTCTTCACATAGTTCATGAAGTAAGCTTTTCTGACTTCTCCTTTTATGCTTTCTGGCATCATCCTATCTCAGTAGCCCCCAAGCACCTGTCTGTGGTGACTTGTGACTAGGATAGGTGCTTTGATTTGATACTGAACTCAATTGCTTTATGGAAAAAATTTTGCACACTGTAGCCCCCAAGCACTGAGTCCTTAGCTCTACTAGGACTCGGGGCTGATAGTTTACTGTCTGTCGGGTACTTAGACCAAAAAACTTTCGCACGAGTAGCCCCCAAGCGCCGAGTTGTCAGCCTGCGACGACTTGGAGCTACCAACGTATATTGCCCACTGACACCTTACTTGAAGAAAAATTTCTATTCTGCGAGTAGCCCCCAAGCGCCAAGTTGCTGACTTGTGGCGACTTGGAGCTGCAAATATGTCCACTCTACTCATAATTAACTTGATGGAAAAATCTGATCTGCCAGTAGCCCCCAAGCGCCAAGTTGCTAACTTGTGGCGACTTGGAGCTTATGACTTGTCGATTATGATCCATGCTTGCTTTTCTGATAGAAAGAATTGACTCCTGAGTAGCCCCCAAGCGCCAAGTTGTTAACTTGTGACGACTTGGAGCTCACGAGCTCTTTATTTGACTTGTGTAGCTCACTTGTGCTTTATGACTTGTAATTGCAGTGCATTGTCTCCAAGATGAAGAGAGACATGAAAGAACTTGAGGACCAGGCAGCTGCCAGTGCCAGATCTGCCATGGCCGAAAAAGAACACTCCCTTCAACTTGAGAAGGATCTGAAGGCCTTAACTGCTCAACTGGAGCAGGTGAAAAAAGAGTCGGCTGAGGCCAAAAAGATTGCTCAGAAATCACACACTGATCTACAAGCCGTGTTCAACACTTGCAAAAAAGGCATTGGTGCCATGTGTCAGCATATATTTGGTGAGTTTATGACTTTTGCCTGCTTTCTTTTGTACCTTTCTGAATTGCTTTTCAACTGACAATGACTCCTTGACTTCCTTTCTGCAGGGGCTGACTCCCCAAAGCTTAAATTGCCAACAAGCAAACAACTGTCTGAGATGCTTGATTACTGTCACGGGCTACAAGAGGGAGCCCGTTCTGTGGTCAAGTATCTGAATCATAAAGGCAAGTGCCCCAAAGAGCCTGAACGTCTGGTGGACGAGTTGTCCAGAGCACCAGGCTATGTACGTCTGTGGAAACAATCTTCTATGAGGAGATCTGCTATCAGGATCTTGGCCTTAGCCCACAGCTACTATCCCACTGTTCTTGAGCCAGCAATGCTTACAATGGGGAAGCCTGAGCAGCATGAAGATGGCAAGCCTTTTACTCAGAATGATTTCATAGCCGAAGAAAAGCTGGTGCGGCCATATGCTTGTGAGATTGCGAATAAGATGGACCCTGAGGTATGGGTTCATCATTATGATTTGGAGAACAAGAGAGTCACTCCAGTAACTCCTGAGATAGTAAACTTTGGCCGCCCATCACAGGACCCATCTGGTGTATTCACTGCCTCTGCCGGTCCGAGTTCATCGTCACCGGCGGCTCCTGTTCCGAGTGCTGAGCCTACCCTGAAGACTCCTGCTGCGCCCACTCCTTCTAGAGCTGTCTCTGGAGACGCTCAGAAACAAGCAGATCTTACTAAGCATATGAAGAGTCCCAAGGGTACTGGATTTCAAACGAAGAGAGTCGCCACCAAGCCTCCACTGAAGCCGGCTCCTTCCTCCGCTGCTCAAGCACAAGGCAAATCTCCTGCTAAGAAGAACTCATCGACTCCTGCTGTTCAAGCAAAGGATAAGTCACCTGCTGAGAAGGACTCCTCGACTCTGGCGAAGGAGTCGGCTCCTCTAGAAGACAACCCTCTGAATGACTTTTGATTGCTTATGTAATACTGTGTTACCATTGAGACTTTGTAATTATGCTCTACTGGTGCTTTTAAACTATTGAGCTTGTTGAGCTCTTTTGAGTTGTAAAGATGCACTACTGGTGCTTTAAACTATTTAGCTTGTTAGCTATTTTGAATTTGTGCCAATCGGCTTGGTTCTTATAACCCGTCTAATTTTTCACTGATGAATAAGTAGGCCCTGCATGACTTCTCGTACAGCTTGTGCTGACAGGTTCTTAACTCATATGTTCCTTAGGATCCATAAGAGAAAGAAGCGAGTCATGCCTGTAGATAGATCATATTGTGCAGGATGCATCTGACTTACCAGCGAGCAAACTAGGAAAATTTGGCTACTGTGCCGGGTCCAAGAGTTTAAGCTTAACTTTTTTCACTGAAAAGCGAGCCCCCAAGAACCTGATGATCAAATTTTAAAGAACAAAGCGCACTCACTGGGTGACTCGACTAAAGGACTCATGTTCACAGAAGCCGGCTTTATTTCATTTGATCATAATAATTCGATTACATCTAGGCATGGCTCACTGGGCTCATTGCCTTTCAACTCATGAATCTATTACAACTTAAGTATAATAAGGACGTAGCTGAGCTATGTTCCAAGGCCTCTTTGCCTCTGCATAAGGATCTAGGGTATGAGCTGTATCAGCTCCTTTGCCTACACTTGCCGGCTCTCGCACATCCATCAGATAGTACGACCCGTTGTTCAGATTCTTGCTTATGACAAACGGTCCTTCCCATGGTGGAGATAACTTGTGCATCCCTTCCTTACTCTGGACAAGGCGAAGCACTAAGTCCCCTTCCTGGAAAGTCCGGGTCTTGACTCTGCGTGCGTGATATCGCCGCAAGTCCTGCTGATAAACTGCTGATCTCTCAAGGGCTAACTCCCTTGCTTCCTCAAGTGCATCGACCGAGTCCTGGCGGGCGAGTTCGTTTTCTGTCTCCACATAATTGGCGACTCGTGGCGAGTCATGCAACAAGTCGCTTGGCAAGACAGCTTCTGCTCCATACACCATGAAGAAAGGTGTGAAGCCTGTAGATCTGTTAGGAGTCGTCCTGATGCTCCAAAGCACTGCTGGTAACTCCTCAACCCAAGACCCGGCGGCTCTTAGCAAAGGGACTCGGAGCCGAGGCTTAATTCCCTTCAACAACTCCTGATTTGCCCTCTCTGCTTGTCCATTGGATTGTGGATGTGCCACTGAGGCTAGGTCGAGCCTGATGTTGTTCTCACCGCAAAACTTAGCCATCTCCCCAACTGATAAGTTGGTACCATTGTCTGTAATGATGCTATGAGGATACCCAAAACGTGTGGCTATCTTCTTGAAGAATCTCACAGCTGATGCACCGTCGACTCTGCTGACGGGTTCCACCTCCACCCACTTGGTGAACTTGTCAACTGCTACTAGCAGATGGGTCTTCTGACAAGGCGACTTTGAGAAAGGGCCCACCATGTCGAGTCCCCAAACTGCAAATGGCCAAGTGATAGGGATGGTTCTGAGTTCTTGAGCTGGCACGTGGTCTTGCCTTGCGTACCTTTGACATCCATCACAGACTCGAACTATCCTCTCTGCATCTAAATGTGCTGTCAACCAAAAGAACCCGTGTCTGAAAGCTTTTGACACCAAGGATCTAGTGGATGCATGATGACCACAATCTCCTGCGTGAATCTCTTGCAATATTTGTTTGCCCTCTTCTGGAGACACACATCTCTGGTAGACTCCAGTAACGCTTCTTCTATATAACTCGCCATTAATGACTGTATAGGACTTGCACCGCCTGATGAGTTGCTTTCGCTTGACCTCATCCTTTGGGAGTTCACCCCGCAGGAGATAGGCTAGGTAGGGCTCTGTCCATGTTGGGATTGCTCGTACTGCTGCAACAAGTGCCGACTCTGGGTCTGGAAAAGCTAACTCCTCCTCTGTGGGTAGCTTGACTGAAGGATGATGAAGCTCGTCCAAAAACACATTTGGTGGTACTTTCTCTCGACGAGAGCCGAGTCGTGATAACGCATCAGCAGCCTCGTTCTTGCGCCTGTCAATATGCTCTACTTGATAACCAGAGAAGAACCCGGCTATCTGTTCGACTGCTCTTCTATAAGCTGCCATGTTTGCATCCTTTGAGTCCCAAGTTCCAGATACTTGCTGAGCTACGAGATCCGAGTCTCCAAAGCACCTGATACGCTTGATGTTCATCTCCTTGGCCAAACGCAGGCCATGTAGCAAAGCCTCATACTCTGCCATGTTGTTGGTGCAATCAAAGTGTAACTGTCGGGGATATGGGACACGGGTACCCGCAAGGAGGATCAACGAGGCCCATCAGGAGGAAGCCCAGCAGGCCGACTCTAGTTAGAATAGGAAAAGGACTCACCTTTCCAAACTTGTAATAGATAGCTGAGTCCTAAGAGGACTCTACATGTAAGCCGGCCTCCTCCACCTTTATAAGGAGGGGCAAGGCGCCCCAAAGAGGGCACGACCCAATAGGCCTAGACAGATCTAGACGCTCAACACAACGAGCTATACAATAGAGGAGCCGCCTCATCGGCGAATTCCACCATGAGAGGAATAAGACCTAGCCACAAACAGCACGTAGGGGTATTACCGGATGATGTTTCCCGGGCCCCGAAGCTGTATAAATCCTTTCTCCCGTGTCGTTCGTCTACTAACCCACATCGACGATGCCCGCGCGTACATAGCCCCGTATCTTCACCGTCGGTTCATACCACGACATTTGGCGCCCACCGTGGGGCTAAGTGCGCGTGGATTCAAAATTCGATGGGTCAAATCTTCATCAACGACGACGACAAGTTCATCACCACATCGCCCGGACGCATCAAGTTCTTCATCAACAACACCAAGGGGCTCGACATCACCATTGCTTCCTTGGTACATATTCGTTTTGAGCAGGATCATCTACTTCAGCGGAATCATCTTTTAAGTACACGCGACTCATGGAGCCGGCGTGTTCCTGATCCGTCAAGCCGGCGTGCTCTAAAGCAAAAATCTATTCACGGCGTAACTCCCGCAGCAACCAGCCAATGAATTGGGTACAAATACGGACTCAAAGCTTCCGTACCGATCCACCTAGCGCAAGGCTGGCCGGACTGCACGCGCCACCAGGACTCCAGATCAGACTCGATCACAACCAACTGCAAGAAGAGAAGCTCCCAGCGATTCAAGAAGAAGACAAAAAAAAAACGTACTCTACTTTGATTCGTACATGGATTGAAGCAAGGGAAATTAAATCAGCCGGACGCAACTAGTACAAGACAAATCAAGTACACTCAACGTGACAGAAGAAAAGAAGCCGGCTGCAGTATTACTCGTGCAAGTCAATCAAGATTCCAAGTTGGAAAGAAAGAAAAAAGGAAGGCCATGAAGGTGGCTAGCTTGCTATTGCGTGGACGTCACGCGTAAAGAAGAGAAAAGCAGCTCACGTAACGCATATCAGCATGAAAGAAGAAGAGCCGGGTCAAGAGAACTCGGACAGCAAGGCAAGCTGGCAGCCGGGTCTAGTGGACACGGACGACTTCGATGACGACAGTCCGTCAACTTGCAAGCATCACCGGCTACCGAAAATAACCAGCTAAGTCGCCTTTTTATTTAAAATTTATATTTTATTCATTCAGTTAAATTATATAAAGTCAGCCCCTTTAAGTTAATTCCGGATTAATTCCGAGAGCTATATATATGGCTTATGAAGAAATTGCAGAGGTAATCCCGAAAATTACAAAGTAAGTTTTAAATAATGCAAGGGGGCTAATATAAGTTGAGTACCATTATTATCTCTGAAAATTTAGGTGGCATATCAAATCAATCCTTGGAGGCTTAATATAGCCAAATCTCAAAGTCGGGTTCTTTAAAAAACCCGCCATGGATTTCTCAAAAGTCGAGCTATTGCTCGCAACGGATTTCTTAAAAGTCGAGCTATTGCTCGCAACGGATTTCTCAAAAGTCGAGCTATTGCTCGCAACGGATTTCTCAAAAGTCGAGCTATTGCTTGCACCGGATTTCTCAAAGTCGAGCTATCTATTGCTCGCAACAGATTTTTCAAAGTCGAGCTATCTATTGCTCGCAACGGATTTATTAAAGTCGAGATATCTAATGCTCGCAATATTGTAAGAAACAGCCCAGAGAGCTGAAAGTCCTACCAAGTTAGAATGAGCCCAGAGAGCTCCGCAATACCAATGAGCCCAGAGAGCTCCGCAACACCAATGAGCCCAGAGAGCTCCGCAATACCAACGAGCCCAGAGAGCTCCGCAATACCAATGAGCCCAGAGAGCTCCGCAACACCAAACGAGCCCAGAGAGCTCCGCAACATCAACGAGCCCAGAGAGCTCTGATTATTATGATCAAAGTGATAAAGCCGGCTTCTCTACAGTAAGAGTTTTGCCGAGACACCCAGTAAGTGCGTCTTTATTAACTTTGATCATTAGGTCCTTGGGGGCTTGTCTTTCAGGAAAAAGCCAAGCTTTAGACTCATTGACCTGGCACAGATGCCAACTTATTCCTTAGTTTTATCTGGTAAGTCAGATGCATCCTGTACAACAAACTGGCTGCTAATTAGCAAAGACCGGGCAGGGCCTACTTATTCATCAGCATAAGACTAAGACGGGTTATAAGAACCAAATCAATTTAAGCATCAATTAAGTTCACAAAGTTTTAGCTCCGAGTCGTCGCAGGCAAACGACCCGACACTTGGGGGCTACATGTTATCAGGTTTTCAGTTTAAGTCAAAGGGAATTCAGAGTTGGAAGCTCCAAGTTGTCGCAGGCCAACAACTCGGCGCTTGGGGGCTACTCACGGATCAGGTTTTTCTACAAGTTAAGCAGTAATCAAATTCCAAAAGTTTTTATCTCCAAGTTGTTGCAGGTTTACAACCCGGCATTCGGAGGCTACATCATCTGAAAGTCATGAGTTATACATCAAGGAGTCCCGAGTCGTCGCAGGCAAACGACCCGGCACTCGGGGGCTACATCATCTGAAGTTATGAGTCATCAATACAAGCTCCAAGCTGTCACAAGTTAACAACTCGGCGCTTGGGGGCTATACATATACCGGTGTAAACAAGCTCGAGCAAAGTCATACAACTCGTCAAAAGGACTCGGAGAAAATTCCGACTCGTCATCAACAAGTCGACAGGAGGAGTCGGCATCAACAAGTCGACAGGAGGAGTCGGCATTAACAAGTCGGCAGGAGAAGCCGGCAATAACAAGTCGACAGAAGAAGTCGTCAATGATAAGTCGGCAGGAGAAGCCGGCGTCGACAAGTCGTCCGGAAAAGCCGGCATCGACAAGTCGTCTGGAGAAGCCGGCATCGACAAGTCGTCCGGAGAAGCCGGCATCGACAAGTCGTCCGGAGAAGTCGGCATCGACAACTTGACCGGAGAAATCGACATCGACGACTCGACCAGAGAAGTCGGCATCGACAACTCGACAACATCTTCGTCAACAACTCAGCAACGTCTGCATCGACAACTCGGCAAAGGCTGAAGCCGGGTTCCGCGACATCGTCGACATCTACGACTCGGCAAGCACTACATCTACAAGCCGGCAAAGAACCCGGCACGAACTCCGTGTCCCATTTCTTCAAACAAATCAAGACCTTCCGCATGACTCTGCGAGTCATCCAAAAGCTCGGGGGCTACTGTCGGGGATATGGGACACGGGTACCCGCAAGGAGGATCAACGAGGCCCATCAGGAGGAAGCCCAGCAGGCCGACTCTAGTTAGAATAGGAAAAGGACTCACCTTTCCAAACTTGTAATAGATAGCTGAGTCCTAAGAGGACTCTACATGTAAGCCGGCCTCCTCCACCTTTATAAGGAGGGGCAAGGCGCCCCAAAGAGGGCACGACCCAATAGGCCTAGACAGATCTAGACGCTCAACACAACGAGCTATACAATAGAGGAGCCGCCTCATCGGCGACTTCCATCATGAGAGGAATACAACCTAGCCACAAACAGCACGTAGGGATATTACCGGATGATGTTTCCCGGGTCCTGAAGCTGTATAAATCTTGTCTCCCGTGTTGTTCATCGACTAACCCACATCGACGATGCCCGCGCGTACATAGTCCCGTATCTTCACCGTCGGTTCATACCACGACAGTAACTGAAGGACGTATGCTAACTTATCTCCCTTAGGCGATGTTAACACCACGCCGGCTCCTGAGCCTTCCAACTGTCTGGACCCATCAAAGTGCATTGTCCAATACTTGGTGCAAGGGGTGCTTGGTGAAGATGTAAAATCTGTCCAATCATTGACAAAATCCACCAAAGCTTGAGATTTGATCGCTGTCCTTGGCTCGTATGTGATATGATAAGGACCCAACTCAATTGCCCACTTGGCAACTCGCCCTGTTGCCTCTCTGTTGCGTATAATATCTGCCAGCGGTGCTGAACTCACCACCTTAATTGGATGCTCTTGGAAATAATGCTTGAGCTTTCTACTTGCAAGAAAAACTCCATAAACTAATTTCTGCCACTGAGGGTACCTTTGCTTTGACTCTATGAGGACTTCACTGATGTAGTAGACAGGTCTCTGCACTGGGTACTCCTTTCCTTCCTCTGCACGTTCCACAACTACTACTGCGCTGACAACTCTCTCGTTGGCAGCTACATATAATAGCATGGGCTCCTTATCTGTAGGAGCTGCAAGCACTGGTGCTGTTGATAAAGTTTTCTTCAACTCCTCAAAAGCACGGTCAGCCTCTTCATCCCATAGGAATTTGTCTGACTTCTTCAGGAGTCGGTAGAGAGGACCCGCCTTCTCCCCGAGTCTGGAAATAAACCTGCTCAGAGCTGCCACACATCCAGTAAGCTTTTGGACGTCCTTCAGACAAGTCGGCTTCTGCAAGTTATGGATAGCCTTGATTTTCTCTGGATTTGCCTCAATGCCTCTCTCTGAAACGATGAAGCCTAGGAGTTTGCCAGCAGGGACTCCAAAGACACACTTGGTCGGGTTGAGCTTCATCTTATACTTGCGCAGGTTCTCAAAGGTTTCTGTCAAGTCTGCTATCAAAGAGTCGGCCTTCTGAGATTTGACAACTACATCATCCACATAAGCATGAATATTCCTTCCAATCTGCTTTTTGAAACAGTTTTGGATACACCTCTGATATGTAGCTCCCGCATTCTTGAGTCCAAAGGGCATTGTTGTGTAACAAAATGCTCCAAAGGGCGTGATGAAGGACGTTTTCAACTCATCCTCTATCTTGAGTCTGATCTGATGGTACCCTGAATATGCATCCAAGAAACAAAGCAACTCTGACCCCGCTGTGGAGTCGATGATCTGGTCTATGCGAGGTAGTGCAAACGGGTCCTTAGGGCAATGCTTGTTCAGGCCCGTGAAGTCAATGCACATCCTCAACTCTCCTGTCTTCTTTGGTACCAACACTGGATTGGCCACCCACTCTGGGTGAAAGACCTCCTTGATGAACTCGGCTGCGAGGAGCCGAGCCACCTCTTCTCCTATGGCTTTCCTCCTGTCATCATGAAACTTGCGCAGACCCTGCTTAACTGGTCTTGCGTTGGGATTAACGTGTAAGCTGTGCTCGGCGAGTTCTCTCGGGACTCCTGGCATGTCAGATGGCTTCCATGCAAAGACGTCCCGGTTCTCACGGATGAACTCGACGAGCGCGCTTTCCTATTTATCAGAGAGGTGTGCCCCAATGGTGAACTGCTTGGAAGAGTCACCAGGGGTGAAGTCGACTTGCTTTGTGTCCTGAGCTGACTTGAATTTCATCTTCTCCTCTGTGGCCGGCTTCTTAAGGACCGAGTTGTCCTCCGGATCCACGTTTGCCTTGTAAAACTTCAGCTCCTCTTGAGCACAAGCTGTCTCAGCCATGGCTGCATCACCTATCTCGCACTCCAATGCCATCTGTCTGCTGCCATTAACTGTGATGATTCCTGCTGGACCTGGCATCTTGAGCTTCAAGTACACATAACATGGCCTAGCCATAAACTTAAAATATGCAGGTCGACCAAAAAGAGCGTGATATGGGCTCTTAAGGTCCACTACCTCAAAGGGCATAATCTCTGAACGAAAATTCTCCACTGTGCCAAAAGCAACCTCAAGATAAATCTTACCAATGGGCTTAGCCGACTTCCCTGGTACTATCCCATGGAACACTGTCTCTGTTGGAATTAGCTGTCTATCTTGCAGCTGCATCCTCTTGAATGTGTCGTAATATAAGATGTTGATACTGCTTCCACCATCCATAAGCACTTTGTTCAATGTATAGCCCCCAACTTGAGGTGCCACTACCAAGGCTAGCTGCCCTGGCTCGTCGACTCTTGGAGGATGATCTGCCCGACTCCATGTGATGGTTTGCTCTGACCACCTGAGCCACTGTGGAAGGGCCGGCTCTACTGCATTAACTGCTCTGACTTTCAACTTCTTGGAACGCTTGGACGTACTAGTTGTGAATACATGGTAGCTGCCACGACTCGGGTTGTGCTGCCGAGTTGTGACATAATACTGACCATTGCCCTCATTGAGCTGCTTCGGGTTCTGCTGGAACCCGCCCTGCTGGTGACCTCCTCCTTGAGGTTGGTTTGAGTTGTTGCCGGCTCCTCCACCGTTATTGCCGGGTCCTCCGGCTCCGTTGCTCCCTCTATATCCACCATTGTTGTTACCTCCTCCTGGCCCTTGGAACCTGGAGCGCTGCAAATCTACGCACTGTCCCAGGGTATGACCGCATCTACCGTTCTTAGCATGTTTAGGGCAGGGAATCCTCAAGACCTCCTCCGTGCTTGGAGTGCGGCCTTGGTATCCACCAGAATTGTTGTCCTTACGTCTGACTCCAGTGTTTGTGTTGGCCACTAGGTCAGAGTTGTCTCCATATGGCCTCTTGCTACCACCTTGATTCTGGTTCTGATTCTGGTTCTGATTCTGACCATTGCCACCTTGTCCTTTAGTTCCTTCCTCCTGATCCTTTGTTTTGTCTGTGGCAGCGTGCTTATTAGCACCTGCCATGATCTCACCAATCGTAAGGGGAATACCTTGATTCAGGCTCTCCTTCATACGACCTAGCTTCCAACTCAAGGGATTGTAACTGCAATTTCTCTCCATCGCCATTAACACTGAAACTGGTGGGAGTCCTTGTGAGGAGTTAATGATCTCTGAGACTCGCTTCATCCAGTGCCTTGCTGACTCGCCCTTCCTCTGGACACATCGCTCCAGGTCCTCAATGGTGCTGAGCTTCTTGCATGTGCCTTGGAAATTCTGAATAAAAGCTGCCTTCAATTGCTCCCAAGAGTTGATTGACCTAGGAGGCAAGTTGCGCATCCACACCTTGGCTGCTCCCTCCATCATAAGATACATGAACTTGGCACACAGATTACCTGTGGCGTTGCGAATACTCATCGCCATCTCGTATGTACCCAACCAAGAGGTCGGGTCCATGTTGGGCTCATAGTTTGGAACCTTACGCGGCTCCTTGAAACTGCTGGGAAAGGACTCGGACCTGATGGCATCAGACAAACACTCTGGTCCTGTTAATGCTGGGGAAGCACCAGGAGAAGTCACCTCCTCGTGGACCTGGCTCGGCTGAGGCGGGTTGGCTGCAAGCACTAACGCTCTGTCCCTCTCTGCCTCCCGAGCTCTTGCTGCTTCTCTCTCTCGTCGTTGCCTTGCTTCATCAACCACTAGCTGAGCTTGTGAAGCCGTTGGTATGTTTGCACGATTCCTCGCTAGTTCACGACGCCTTGCACTCGTAGAGTTTGCCGGGTTGGACTCGCCATGCCGACTCCTCGTACCTGAGTTAAAGGGCGTTGAGTGTAGCCTACTTGCGTCTGGAAAAGCTGGATACAAAGCCTGCTGAGTCAAGGCTGTTTTCAGTAACTCGATAGCCTCCCGAGTCTCCTGTCCTGCTGGTCCCTCTGGTACCACAATATTCTCCAATCTCAGAGTCGCCGCATGAACGTTGTCCATAGGATTAGAATAATGTCCCTCTGGAGTATGAAATCTGTTGGGCTGTGCCCCTAAGCCACCAGATGCTCCTCCTCCGACTCCTCCTTCAGGCGGTGGTCCGTTAGCACGGCTGCCTCCCGATCCTTCTGGGGGTGGTGGTGGTGGTGGTGGTGGTGGTGCTCCTCCGGCTCCTCCTGCGGCGCCTCCTGCTGCCGCTGAGCCTCCTAGTCCGGCTCCTCTGCCTGGACCATTGGGTGTGGTGAATAAATTGGTTGGATTGATGTGGACTCCATCATGCAAGCGACTCCTGGCTCGGCGATGCTGAATTGAAGTAAGCTCCTCGCGGCGCCTCCGCACGACCTGAGCTTCATCTTGGACTCGGGCCTGCTCTGCAGCTAGCCTCCGGTTTGCCTCTGTGATATCAGCTAATTGCTTCTCCAACGCAGCACGAGCGTTGGTTAACTCGGCCGCCCTCTCTGCGGCATTACTTGCATTAATCTCCTTTGTCAACAGAGTCGGATCAAACTGATTCCCGGTGTTTCCAGACATGTAGACTCCCACAACACGAGTGCATACTGGCGACTCCTCATAATCCTCTTCCTCTATCCCGTACCCAAGCCGATCTTCAAACAAGGGTAGGATGGACTCTGAATCTGCATCATAATCTGAATCTGACTCTTGCATCACCTCTGGTTCCTCAGCTAGGGGTCCCTCAGACTCGGCGATGATGCCGACCTCTGAAGTTCCGACCGACTCCTCGCCGTCGGACTCGACGATAACAGGTTAGCTCTGGCACCGACTCCGCCGAGTTCTCGCGAAGACCCGACGCGCATACCATCCCGACGAACACGTTGATTCCTCCAAAGACAAGCTGATAGCCCTCGTCGACCTCGTTCATCTCCGAGGTCCAGCCTGAGTCATCGATCTCTGTCTCTCCATGCTCATCAGTGTAGACCCGCCCGATGGCGAGTTTCTCCATAGCTCGACGAGCAGCTCCAACGATCTCGACTCCTTTTGTCACCGTAGGCCCCACGGTGGGCGCCAACTGTCGTGGGGTTGTCACGGCAAGTTCTTCCTCCGGGAAGATGAGTTCTGGGGCCATTGATGACTGAAGTACGCTGGAACGGTTAATCTCGCCAAGGAACAAGGATTTACCCAGGTTCGGCCCCTCTGATTCGAGGTAAAGACCTACTTCCTGCTTCTATGTTATTGCTCTTGATATGTCTCGATTACAAGGACCCGGCTCCCACAACTTAGGAGCCGGCGACTTCTCTCTGGTGGCTAGGGTTTCTCTATTGGTTGAAGCTTAGAACCTCTCTCTTGGAACTTGTCGATCTAAGGTCCAGGACCCCGCTTATAAAGGCTGCCGGGTCTCTGGACTTACAATTTACACCGAGTCACACTAGAACACGGAGTCCTACTCTACGTCTTGGTCTTCCAAGTTTAGACTCCGGGTTGTACTTGGACTCCTTCCGGACGGGTCCTTTCTTCATTATGGGCCTTGGCCGGCTTGTCTCCAGCCCAGCCCATGCGACTTGATACGTGACTCGGCTTTGGCCTTCTTGGTCTTGGCGGGTCTACTTTCCGGGTCCATGGGCCTACCTATAAAGTATCCCCCCATCAGTATCCTTGCAGTAGAAGAAGGTTTTTTGCCAGTCCTTGATGCGGTTGGGGAAGACTGGCTTGGGAAAGACAGAGTGGAGGCGCCGTTGAAGAGCAACGGCGCCACATTGGAGGAGAGGGCCCCCAGAAGTTTCGGGCTGGGGGTTGCAGTAGAAGAGTTCGAGCCAAAGGTTGAGATCTGGCTTGATCTGGAGGTAGTCCTCACACAAAGTTACGAAATTTGATAGAGTGAGAATGGAATTAGGAGCCAGATCGTGAATCCGCAGCTGATAGAGTTCGAGGAGTTGGCGGAAGAAAAGATTACCAGGGGGAGTGAACCCGCGGAACAAGTGCTCGGTGAAGATCACCACCTCATCCTTTGCGGGAGCGGGCACGATTTCATCCCCTGGGGCCCGAGCCTTCACGTTGGATGGAATCAGGCCAGTTGATCGGTGTGTCTTCAATTGCTCGGTCGTGACCGTAGATCCACCCCAATCGGCGGAAATCGAACGCTTGGAAGAGGATTTTGCGGCGGCAGCGGCGGCGGCGGCAATGTCCACCGTCCTGCTCGACGAGGAGGCCTTGGCCTTGGGTGTGGTTTTTGCGCGCTTGGGTACCATGGCGTGCGGGCGGTGTGTGCTGAGCGCGGGAAGAGATGAGCGCGAAGAGAAAAAAGGGAATTTGAGCTGAAGGGGGCGAATGAGGTTTGAGACCTAACCCATCGATATTTATAAAGGGGTAAAAACCCTAGAGAGTTACAGAGTGGGTCCACAGTAAACTGTGGATAACGTTTCGGTAATAACGATTCAGTGGCTAACAGCCATAAAGGACATAGCAGAGAAAAGTCAAAGTCACAGAAGTGGAAGAAGCCGGCTTGTCTCAGAATGGCGAGTCCTGTGATAGTGAAAGTCAAGTTATTCATTCCTTGTTCGCAAGAGTCACAGCAGAACTCGGCCTGTTAGTGCAAAGGCAAGAGTGGTGGCTTGAACGAGGAAAAGGATGGACTCATTTTATGTGTGTATTATGTTTTTTATGCAGGAATTCATCTTGGAGCTAGCAGCAAGCGACTTTGGAGCCTGTGGCTCAAGCGGAAGGAGTCGACCCAGGGAGTCGAACCAATGAATTGGAGGAAGCCGCCAAGCTGCGCCCAAGATAAATTCGGGGGCTACTGATGGGGGGATACTTTATAGGTAGGCCCATGGACCCGGAAAGTAGACCCGCCAAGACCAAGAAGGCCAAAGCCGAGTCACGTATCAAGTCACATGGGCTGGGCTGGAGACAAGCCGACCGAGGCCCATGATGAAGAAAGGACCCGTCCGGAAGGAGTCCAAGTACAACCCGGAGCCTTAACTTGGAAGACCAAGACGTAGAGTAGGACTCCGTGTTCTAGTGTGACTCGGTGTAACCTGTAAGTCCAGGGACCCGGCAGCCTTTATAAGCGGGGTCCTGGACCTTAGATCGAGAGGTTCCAAGTTCTAAGTTCTAGGCAATCTAGAGAGAGAGAGAAACACCAAGTCGCCGACTCCCCAGAGAGGAGCCGAAATCCTGTAATCGATACCAGATCTAGAGCAATAAAGAGAAGCAGGAAGTAGGTCTTTACCTCTACCAAGAGGGGCCGAACCTGGGTAAATCTGTGTCCCTAGGCGAGATTAATCTCTCCTACATACTTCAAGCATCGATGGCCCCCGAACTCACCTTCCTGGAGGAAGGACTTGCCGTGACAACCCCACGACAAACTTACTAGCTAAAATCAGGAACAAGTTGGCTTCTTTGCCAGGTCCATGAGTCTAAAGCTTGCTTTTTCCTGAAAGACAAGCCCCCAAGGACCTAATGATCAAAGTTAATACAGGCGCACTTACTGGGTGTCTCGGCAAAACTCTTACTGTCACTACTAGGAAACTAGCTATAGGTGGAAGGTGTTTTTGTGGCGCACCAAAGATGCCATCCGCCACTGATAATATTCTGTGGCGCACCTTTGGGGATGCGCCACAGAAAGATGAGAATTTCTGTGGCGCATGCCTACGCCGTGCGCCACTAAATTGGCACTTTCTGTGGCGCACTTGTGCCCATGCGCCACAGAAAACAGGTGGGCCCCACCACCAACGGCTGGATGGCATCCTACCACACATTTTCTGTGGCGCATGGAACTGGATGCGCCACAAAAAGTTGCATTTCTGTGGCGCATCTAGACACATGCGCCACAGAATTATGTGTGGGCCCCGGCACCAATGATTGGGGGGGGGGGGTATTTCTGTGGCGCATGGAACAACATGCGCCACAGAAATGCTTATTTCTGTGGCGCATGGGGAAGGATGCGCCACAGAAATAAGCATTTCTGTGGCGCATATTGTTCCATGCGCCACAAAATGTCTGTCCAGAATTATTACAAAAAGGCAGCCCCCCACTCACCCACCCCCATTGTCTTCTTCTTCCCCTCTCCTCCCACCTAGAACAGCTCGTGTTCCTCCTCCCTCCCACCCCATTTTGCTCATACTTTTCTCCATTCTTTGTAGTTAAACCTGCTTTATTTGATAGGTAATTGGTGAGGGGCCGGGGGAGGCTACATATATACTCTCCTCCTCCCAAATACATCTCTTTTTCTCTCCAACACCGCACACTCTCTCTCATCGATCACGGTCACGTCTCGGTGACAAATCTACTAGGTTAGTATTGTTGGACATGCATATGCATGTTTAGTGTGGCCGAGATGTGTATGGTTGTAGGTGAAGCGCTTGTCGACGGGCGGTTTGCATGATGGCGAGACGATGCTTGTACATGAAACTTGTGTGGTGTGCATGAATTTTTGCATGTGCTAAGAATTTTTTTTGTTGTTGCTTGCGCCGGCGTGGTGCATGGATGTTTGCCGAAATGTCGATTAACTTCCGTTTCGGCAAATTTTTGCACTACCCATATGTCCTAGATTTAGGAGAGGTCATGCCAAATTTTTCCGGAGACCATACATGTGTGTGTGTGCGCGCGTGTGCATGTTGCAGTTCTACTTAACATACTCTCGTTCTTATTTCTGTTTTATCTATATATAGCAACCATGGTCATCAAGATGAGCTCCAGTCAAATCGGTAGATACAATGAAGAAGTGAAGAAGGACATGATTCGGTGCAACAGGCGCCAGATAAGATGTCCGTGTCGAAAATGCAAACTCGTGAGCTGGATCGACCCTGATTCCGGACAATTGGAGGAACACCTGCTCAGGCGTGGTTTCTGGATGGGCTTCAACAAGGCGCCGACAGCAAATGGTGCGCATGAAAACAAGGGCGGGCGAGAAGACGAAGAGTCTCCCGGACATGGTTATCATGACGAAGGAGATGTCGGCGGACAAGATCATCATGACGAAGGAGATGCCGGCGGACATGGTCATGATGAAGGAGTAGATGGTGGTGGAGAAGACGCGGACACGTAGACCTTGCTAACTTCGGCCTTGGAGGACCCTCATGTTCAAGAACTCCTACTCAAGGAGACGAGCAACGCCAGAGGTGCAGCCAGAGAGAAAGCCAAGCTGGAGCAAATGAAGAAAGACGTGATGACTCCGTTGTATCGTGATTGCCGGCCCCAGGATACACGTTTGCATGTAACGCTTGATGCTCTACAGATGAAGGAGGAAAACAGATGGACCGACGTCAGCTTCAGTAAGCACCTGAAATTCTGGTACGATCAGTCTTCCCGAGGGGAACACATTGCCAAGCAGTATCGAGGAGGCCAAGAAAGTCGTGTGCCCTCTTGACCTACCGTACGAGAGATACCATGCCTGCATCAATGATTGCGCAATTTATCGGGGCGGTGTACAAGGACAGAACCACATGTCCGGTGTGCGGCCAGGGACGGTACAAGAGTGGGAACAAGAATGTTCCTCGAAAAGTGGTATGGTACTTTCCTCTCATTCCCCGTCTGCAGCGGTATTTCGTGGACCCTAAGGAAGCAAAGCTCATGCAATGGCACGCGAAAAGGGAGAAGCCCGAAGAAGATCCGGAGAAGGGCATGATCCTGACACACCCTTCAGACACTTGCCAGTGGGAAGCATTGGACATGGCCTTCGAACATTTCGGGCGCGACGCAAGGAACGTCAGGCTGGGTATGAGCACCGATGGACTCAATCCGTTCGGCAACCAGAGTAGCACGCATAGCACCTGGCCCGTGTTTGTATGGCCTTACAACCTTCCCCCGTGGCTGTGCACGAAGCAAAGGTACATACACATGAGTATTCTCATTCAGGGGCCGAAACAACCAGGTACCGACATACATCTGTATCTCGCGCTGTTGAAAGAGGAGTTAGCCAGGTTGTGGGAGACGCCAGTCCGTACGTGGGACGCCTACACTGGATATTATTTCGATATGAGAGCCGCATTGCTCACGACGGTGCAGGACTATCCTGGTTGCTCATATGTATCGGCCCAGGTAGGCCATGGATTCTGCGCATGTGTCAGGTGCATGGATAAGACCCCGCATCTCCAGCTACCAAGGGATCCCGGGTCTTCGAAAACCGTGTTCCCAGGGGCCCGAAGGTGGCTTCGCATGGATCACCCGTGGAGGAAATGTGGTGATTTGTTCAATGGTAAAGACAAGCTCGAAAGAGCCCCATGCCCGAGGAGCGGTGAAGAAATCGACGAGCTTCTGAAAAATTGGGAGGAGTGCCCTGCGTCGGGAAAGAAGCGACCAAGGGTAGACCCCCTGCTGGGTGTATGGAAAGCGAGGTCTGTTTCCACGACTTGAGTACTGGAAGGTACTCCACACGCCCCATAGCCTCGATGTAATGCACATTACCAAGAACGTTACCGAGAGTCTGCTTGGCACTCTTTGCAACATGTCCGATAAGACCAAGGATGGGACGAAAGCAAGATACGATCTGAAATGGCTTGGCATAAGGAAAAATCTTCAGGCCCCCGATAGTGATGACGACGATGATGATGATGATGATGATCAGACGGAAGGGACTCAAGGTGACCACAAAAGGGTTAAGAAGAACGCGGTGGTGCTTCCCGATGCCTGCTTCACTATGAGTCCGGAGGAGCTCGAGAAGTTTTTCAGGTGCCTCCTAGGAGTCAAATTTCCTCACGGTTACGTGGGAAAGATAAGCAGATATCTGGACGCAACGAAGAAGAGGTTCAGCGGGATGAAGTCGCATGACTGTCACGTGCTGATGATGCAGATACTCCCCGTTGCGATCCGAGGGCTAATGGATGAGCATGTCCGTGATACGCTGTTTGGCCTTTGCAACTTTTTCGACGTCATCAACAGGAAGTCGATCGGCGTGAGGCAGCTCCACAGGCTACAGGAAGAAATCGTGGTGATACTATGCGAGCTCGAGATTTACTTCCCGCCCGCATTCTTCGATATCTGCGTGCATATCCTTCTCCATGTCATTGATGACGTCAGGCAGCTTGGGCCGACGTTCCTGCACTACATGATGTCGTTCGAAAGGCAGAACGGTGTCATGAAACGATACGTTCGTAACAGATCCCGTCCAGACACAAGCATGGCCAAGGGCTTCCTAACCTACGAGTGCATCTCCTTCTGCCAGAATTATCTAAGCACCGAGAACCAGGATGTTGGTCTGCCAACCAGGACGCACCTCGGCAGGCTCGAGGGATTTGGTCACCGCGAGGGCTGCCGCTCACTCCATGTCGGCATTCATGGTCGACAAAACGACTTCGACAGGGCTCACCGGGTCACGCTACAACACTTACAATTGATCGAACCTTGGGTGGAAGAGCACAAAATCTTAATCGAGCAGAATTACATCGACCTGGGCCGACCGAGGAAGAAGGGAGACGTAACCAGAGAGCACAACTCCACCTTCATGCGTTGGTTCAAGAAAAGGCAACTGGTTCAAGCAGAGAGCATACCGCCAGCTACGGAAGATGAAAAACTCATATTCTCCTTATCACAGGGCCCCGGGCACAACGTAAAGACCTATCAGACGTACGACATCAGCGGTTACAGATTCTGCACCGAGGGAAAAGGACAGGAATAGCGAATATCAAAACTCAGGAGTAACTATGCTATCCTACGGCGATGACGAGGCTACTGTGAAGGAAAGATTCTTCAGAAGGATCGAGGAGATATGGGAGCTCAACTACTGTGGACAGTTGGTGCCAATGTTCCGTGTGAGATGGGCCAAGGACGTCGTCAAAGAAGACCGGTATTTCACCACCATGGTAATACCCGATGCCAAATTGAAGAACGCCTCCACGAAAAATGAGCCATGGGTACTCGCTAGCCAAGTCGAGCAATGCTTCTTCATTACCGACCCGTCAAAGCCTAGCCGTGTTGTCGTGAGGAGGGGCAAGAGGAGCATCATCGGAATGGAAGGAGACGCCAACGAGGAAGACTTGGACAAGAACGGCGATCCGAAGATCGAGGAGGAATTCGACAAGTACTTCGACATGCCTACTACTAGCAAAGAAAGAAGGAAGACCTCCCTACCTACTAAAGGTTGTCCGTTCACGCGAAGAAATCTCAAGGTGCCCGCCTAAAGTATTCAACCGCGAAGAAGGGAAAGAAGAGAAGCTAGCTCGGAACCGGCCGCCGGGACGAAGAAGACTTTTTTTGTGTATTAATTTGTGAGGCAAGCAAATCTATTGTGTGTATGTGTGAGACAAATATATATATTGTGTGAGACAAGTATTCTACCTACTAAAGATTAAAAAACCACAATATATATTTGTGTGAGACAAGCATATTTATTCTTTCAATAAAATTTAAGAAAGAAAAAATGTGAGGCAGCCAGGATTCGAACCCTGCTGCCCCCCTTTAAGTTTTAGCTAATTAACCTCTGTGGTATGCCTCTGGTTCTGTCATAAAGCAGCCAATAGTCTATTTAGTATATCTGGACAGGTAATTCTGTGGCGCATCCCTCCGACAGATGCGCCACAGAATTTGTGGACTTAGGCTAATTAAAATTAGCGCCCGGCCGGCCGTTTCTTTCTCCTCTCCTCCCTCTCTCACTCCCGATCGACTCCTACTCGCCACCGCTGCCGCCGGCCATCAGCCGCAAACCGTCGCCGCCGGCCGTCGATCTCCTACTTGCCACCGCCGCCACTATCCCCTTGCCCTCTCTCCCCGCCACCGCCACCGGAGGAGCACTGCCACGTCCACCGGAGGAGCCGCCCGTGGAGGAGCCGCTCGTGGAGGAGTCCCCGTGGAGGATTCGCCCGTGGAGGATTCGCCCGTGGAGGAGTCGCAAGAGGACGAGCACCAGGAGCCCGTTGATCTCCTCCAACTCGCCGCCGCCAGCCGTCTCCTCTCTCCCTGCGCCCTCCTCCCTCCTCCCTCCCTGTTCTTCCTGGTGTTCGAGGTAAGCTGTTCTTCCTGCTTAGCCGTCTCCTCTCGCCCTGCGCCCTCCTCCCTCCTCCCTCCCTGCCATCTTCCTCCTCCTCCCTCCTCTCCATGGAACATGCACTCTAGGTGCTTGTGGAAATGCCCAAACCGGCTGTACTTGTTCATTCAATTGTAGCTCAGCTCAGCAACTTTGCTAGGGTTCATGAATGGAATGGAGATTTGCTAAGTGTTAAATGGTCACTGTTCCTTCAATTGCTAGGTTAGTTACATTGCTAGGTTAGTTCATGATGCTAGGTTAGTTAAATATGGTCACTGTTTAAACATGCCTACAAAAATGCCTTCAATTAAGGTTCTAGATGTATTCAAAAAAATATTTTTGAGCTTTATTATGAAGTAATAACATAGTACAAGAGATCCATGAAGGTACATTTTAAATAGGATCAAGATTTGATAATTTTGTAAGCCTCCAAAGTTGGTACTTTTTAACTATTTTGAAGATGCATTTTTAGTTGCTGCTAGGTGCTTTTGCTGCTAGCTGCTTTTGTGAAATGTGTGTGCTAGATGCTAAATCATGGTTTGCTAAATCATTAATTTTTCTAGCGCTTTTTCTTTTTCGAACCAAGATTACCCATTCCGTTATATGAGGGTATACTAGTTACTGTCACCATGAATAATTTTTCTAGCGCTTTTTCTTTTTTCTTCTTCGAATGCCGATGATTAAAATGAAGTGACACCGCGTGATCCGTGGTGGAGCTAGTGAGCCTTGTGATATGCATGAATACACATCTTGTGCATCCTAATTGGCTCACTAGCACCATCACGGGAATATGTGTCCGACCTAACAATGAGGCACACATCCATATCATTTTTGTTTGCTTTAGTCTTTTTCTTCAAATGCCGATGATTAAAATGAAGTGACACCATGTGATCCCGGGGATGGCGCTAGTGAGCCTTGTATATGCACGAATACACATCGTGCATCCTACTTGGCTCACTCGCACCATCCCTGGAACTTTTGTGTGTCCAATCTAAGTATGAGGCACACATCCAAATTACTTATAGTATTTTGTAAGCCTCCAAAGTTGGTACTTTTTAACTATTTTGAAGATGCATTTTTAGTTGCTGCTAGGTGCTTTTGCTGCTAGCTGCTTTTGTGAAATGTGTGTGCTAGATGCTAAATCATGGTTTGGTTAATTTATTGCATCACCACAAGGAGCACCTCCACCACGCCGATCTCGGACCCGAGCCTCCCTTCCCTACCTGAGGTAGTTCCTCTCTCCCTCGATGTGGATGTGGATGTGGATGTGGATGTGGATGTGGTGATGTATGTGTTGAAGTGATGCTGTTGCCGGCCAGCGATGCCGGCCGGAAATCTGTTGATGTGTTGATGTGATGGATGCTGTTGCCAGCCAGTGATGCCGGCCATTATTTGTGAAATGCTTGTGCAGGTACCCCGAGAGGCCCTTGAGATTGCCGGAACATCGATTAACTTCCGTTCCGGCAAATTCGGGTACTCCATATGTCCCTTTTTTAGCAAAGGTCATGCCGAAATTTTTCGTGAATTTTGGCATGACTTTGCTAAAAATATGACATATGGGGTATTGCGACTAATGCATGGCCCGGGGTATCTTATTACTTAGTTAAGTGATTTTTTCCTTATATTTGGTGTACTAACTTCGACGTTTTTTTTCTTATAGGTGCAAACATGGCTGACAATAACGAGGCTAGGGGTTCTCGAACAGGAGGCGAGGAACCGATAGAGGAAAATAGTATGATTCAGACGGTCATCGCACAGGCAGTGACAAAGACGTTGACGTCGCTCTTTCCTACCGTCTGTGAGGGTGTCAGGGTTTGGATTGAGGGAGGGAAAAAAGGGCCTCCCCCAATGATCAGCTTCGGCTCCAACAAGTACTCAATCAATGTGGCTACAGAAGATGCACCCCCAGCATCCCCAGAGGTAAATAAGAAGAAGCACAGGAAGAGAAGTAAGCCAGCTCCTAAGACGACTATCCGGGGGTATGAAGACATGGTATCACCCCGTGCGGATGGCGTGACCCGAGTTCATGAAGCTGGTCGACCGATCCTGTCTCGGGAGCTGCTCCACCTTGCAGACGGATGCATGCTCTCTTTGCAAAATGCTATCTTGACGCTAGAGGGCCACCTTCTTAAAGAAGAGGATCCAAATTACCCGGTGTTCACTGTCAAGGTGCCAAAGTACTTGGACGACTTCGTCCATGAAGCCCCCGCGGATCTGTTCTTCATATCGTACGAGGACGTCTTCAAGCTGTTTCACTATAGACGGTTGGACTATAACTTGGTCCGCCTATACGCGCTCAACCAGGCGATGAGGATCAGGAGAGATAATACCCCGTACGTCAAGGTAGTGGATCCCTACTACATGCGTGACAGCCAGCTGGTGGAAGGATCAACGACACGGGCCATGGCCACGGAGTTCCTCCAGAGAATCATGCTGAACAACCAGGATAAGAACAGCCTTCTTCTGCCTTTCTTTTCCGAGTAAGTACACATCCGGTCGCCGACGTCGTATGTTATGCTTTCTTATAGATTTCTTCCATTGTTGATCCTTTCCAACATTCCGTTTCAATTCTGTTGAGCAGTGACGAGTACTGCGTACTCATCGTCCTAAGCCCGAGGTGGTCCGTTGCCACTTATATCGACTCGGGGAGTCTTAAAAACTACACCAGAATAATGGGTGTTCTCGATGAGGCTCTCGAGGGCTATGCCCAAAAGGGAGGCCACTTCCACGTAGAAAAGAATGGGGAACGTTTCACGAAGGAGAAGAAACACATTTTCTGCCATGGAACCGGGTTCCATTGCATCAAGCATGCGTCTGGCAGTGTGAAGGATGCCTTCTACGTCCTCCATCACATTAAAGGGTTTGTCCGGGATGCAGAGAAAACGAGGTGGCCATCTAGTCTACAAGAATGGACCAAACTTAGAAGGGAAATCACCGACGCTGATCTTAGAGAAGAATTCCATCGCATCCGGATGCAGTTATCGCAAATCATCGTGGAAGATGTCATGACAGAAGGGGGTCCTTACACAACCCCAGAGGTAATTTGTCCATCTCCAGCCAAATATATATCCCAATCCACTCGATATATTATTAACCAAATATATATCCCAATCCATCTGCAGGGATGTCTAAGTGGGAGATCGAAGAACGCCTAGAGAAGCAAAATGACATGAGGACGTGGCTGACGAAAGACTGCTTTAAACCGTTCCCGGAGCCGATCAAGAAGAAGGCTCAATCCTGCAGCTACCAGTGGAGCTAGACGTGTTCTCCATTAGCGACCCAGCAAATTAGTCATAGTACAAATAAAGTGACCCAGCAAAGACCCCAGCAACGACTCAAGAAGAATAGACTCCAGCGGCTCCTCCTGCAGAGACCGTCGACGAGTGGGCTGAGGCTGCTTCAGCGTCGGGCGCAGGAACTGCCGTGATAAGTGGGCCCTAGTGATTGCTTAGACATTAAGGGATCACTAGGCCCCACTTATCATCGAAGGTTCCTGCGTCCGACGCGGAAGCAGCCTCAACCCACTTGTCGACAGTCTCTGCCGGAGGAGCCACTGGAGTCTCTTCTTTTTGAGTCGCTGCTGGGGTCTCTTGCTGGGTCACTTTATTTGTACTATGACTTATGTGACATGAGATGAACTTTTGTACCCCTAAATTCAGCACATGTAATCAATGTGTGAAACGATGAACTTATGTATCATGACTTGTGTAAAAATCATGTATCTTGGGCTCTAAGTAATGTGATATAATTGTATTTCCTATAATATATGCCTGTATTTCCTGTTTTTTGTAATATACATGAATTTCCTATAATGTGATATAACTCTATTTTCTGTAATATACCTGTATTTGTACAGCAGGAAGCAAAAAATCGAAAATAAATTTAAATAATTTTGTGGCGCATCTTTTAAGTTTTTTGTGGCGCATGGTCTGTGGCGCATGGGCAATAGATGCGCCACAGAAATATTTCTGTGGCGCACCACAGCTGGTGCGCCACGGAATCTTTGTATTTCTGTGGCGCACCGAGGGGGTGAGCCACAGAAATATATTTTAGTGGCGAGGTTTCTGTGGCGCATCACACCATTTCCTGGATGCGCCACAGAAACCCTATACTGGTGCGCCACTAACGGCCTTCTCCCTAGTAGTGTGTAGAGAAGCCGGCTTTATCCCTTTGATCATAATGAATATGTTATAATGTTGCAGAGCTCTCTAGGCTCGTTGGTATTGCGGAGCTCTCTGGGCTCGTTGGTATTGCGGAGCTCTCTGGGCTCGTTGGTATTGCGGAGCTCTCTGGGCTCATTTGTATTGCAGAGCTCTCTGGGCTCGTTTGTATTGCAGAGCTCTCTGGGCTCGTTTGTATTGCAGAGCTCTCTGGGCTCGTTGGTGTTACAAAGCTCTCTGGGCTCGTTGGTGATATATAAGATGGAGTATAGAGACATTGATATTTTTAGAAATCCCTTTATGGGTGTAAACAAATCTTTCCAATAAATCCGATGCAAGCTGTAAAGAACTTGACTTAAAGAAATCCATTGCGAGCTTTAGATAGCTCGACTTTGATAAATCTGTTGCAAGCAAATAGAGAGCTCGACTTTGAGAAATCTGTTGCGAGCAATAGATAGCTCAACTTTGAAAAATCCGTTGCGAGCAATAGATAGCTCGACTTTGAGAATTCCGTTGCAAGCAATGTATAGCTCGACTTTAAATAAAAATCTGGTGCGAGCTTTTTGAGAGCTCGACTTTGAGAAATCCATGGCGGGTTTTAAAGAACCCAATTTTGAGATTTGGCTATAATTAAGCCTCCAAGGATCGAATTGATATGCCACATAGAATGTTCTGAAATAATTATGGAACTCAACTTATACTAGCCTTTTTGCATTATTGAAACTTACTTTATAATCTTCTGGATTATCTCAGCAATTTCCTCATAAACCGGATATGTAGCTCCCGGAATTAACTCAAAGGGGGCTGACTTTATATAATTTAACTAAATAAAATATGAAATTTAAATATAAATGCGACTTAGCTTATTTTTATTCTTCTGTGTTGATGATGTTGACATGAAGGAGTCATCATGAAGGATTCATTTGCGACGAGTTTGACGCAAAGGAGTCATCTTCAGCAAGTTTATCGCGGCAGAATTGACAAAAAGGAGTCATCTGTGGCGAGTTTCTCCGAAGGAGTCGTCCCGGCGGAAGGAGTCGTTCGCGGCGAGGTTCTCCGAAGGAGTCTTCCGCAGCGAGCTTGTCCGAAGGAGTCATCCGTGGCCAGCTTGTTTGAAGGAGTCATCCGTGGCGATCTTGTCCGAAGGAGTCGTCTGTGGCGAGCCTGTCCAAAGTAGTCATCCGCGGCAAGCTTGTCTGAAGGAGTCATCCGTCATGAGCTTGTCCAAAGGAGTCATCCACAGCGGAAGAAGTCTCGGAGGAGTCATTCTGACAGAAGGAGTCCTTTCCAAAAAAGGAGTCACTGCGGCGGAAGAAGTCATCCTGACGGAAGGAGTCCTCGCGGTGCAAGGAGTCCTTGCTGTGTGAGGAGTTATCACATCTGGATCGTCGATGAAGGTTGCTTCTCTTTAGTTGGTGAAGATCTGGCCAATGATGAAGTTCTTCTATCCCTCGCTGAGCGTCTCCCGTGATGTCAACCCCTTTCATCACAGGCCCCATGGTGGGCGCCAACTGTCGTGGGGTTGTCACGGCAAGTACTTCCTCCGGGAAGCTAAGTTGTGGGGACGTTGTGAAAGAAGTACACGAGAGCTGGTAAATCTCGACGAGGGACAAGGAGTTTACCCAGGTTCGGCCCCTCTCGAAGGAGGTAAAGACCTACGTCCTGATTCTTCTTTATTGATGGGAGTTGATATCGATTACAAGGTTTCGATCTCGCTAACTCGAGACTCGGCGACTATGGGACTTGAGGACTCGTGGGACTTGTCTTAGCTTCTCGCTTCTGTCTGTCTAACTCGTTCTGGCCTCTCTATGACGACCTGGGAGCTCCACTTATATACACGAGGACTCCCAGGGTTACAGTTTGTCTCCAGGTCGGAGTCCTAATCAGGAACCTACTAATCTTCGTGTCTTCCAAGTTGGGACTCCGTCTTGTAGTTGGACTCCTTCGTATGGGTCTTCTGGAAGTGGGCTGGTACAGGTGACTCCTTTTTAAGGAGTCGGCTCAGGTGACTCCTTTAAGGAGTCGACTTAGATGACTCCTTTTAAGGAGTCGGCTCGGGTGACTCCTTTTAAGGAGTCGACTTAGATGACTCCTTTTAAGGAGTCGGCTCAGGTGACTCCTTTTAAGGAGTCGACTCAGATGACTCCTTTTAAGGAGTCGGCTCAGATGACTCCTTTTAAGGAGTCCACATAGGCTTAACTCCTTCTAAGAAGTTCGCACATTCTGTAAGTCCATCAGCAACTTGCTGGCTTCTCTCCTTCTTGTTGGCATACCCGGTTGGGTATTCCCCCGTCAAAGGGCATCCTTGTTGCTCTGCCTCTCCGTCTCCAAGGTTTGTTCGGCTTGGGCAAGGCTCTTCTTGGTTGTCTCCAGCTCCGCCTTCATCGTTTCATTAAGCTTGTTCAGCTCAATGTTCTCGTTGCGGAGCCGGTCGATGTTGCCAATGTTCTCAGTGAACTCCTTGGCCTTGTTGATGGCGTCTGTGTTAGGCAAATTGTCAGCAGTATAACAATAAGCCAGATACAAGAAGACAAAAAGGTTTTCGGCATTAATACCTTGGTATGTGACCCGGTCCGCCTCAAACCCGGCGATGATGGCGTCCTTGTTTGCCAGCTCGGCTTTTAGCCGGCGCATCTCCTGATTTCGCACACCCAAACAATTGATGGTTTCAGCGCCAATTTTTCGGTGGATCTGCGTAAGGAATTGCTAAAAGCCTAAAGCTATATTTACAAGTCAAGGTGGCTACAGGACGACATTTCATGGCTAGGGGGCTAAGCATGTGCATGCGCATTGACTCGGACCACTATGTCGGCTAGTTCTAAATAACTAAACCCGGCATAGTGCTCGGGGGCTACTGGGGACGATATTTACCTGGTAGTGCTCGCGAAGAAGGGACATGCCGGCCTCAAAGCTATCAGCAAAGTAGTTCTGCTGGTCTTCGAGAATCTCTATGACATCAAAGGTGTCATAGGCCTTGGTTTGTTCCGGTTCATCATCCCGGACGGTTGTTCCCTTCTTCCTGGGCAGCCGAGGGGCCCGCATGAACCGGCTCATGAACTCCGGCTTGATATATCCCTCTTCGTCAAAGGCCTCGGCCTTGATCGGAGGAAAGGATGGGGCATCATTAGCCGGAGCTTCAGCCTTTGGTGGGGAAGGAGGTGCTGTCACCTTTCCCGTCATCTCTGTCCATTGCGGAGGAGGGATAATCCCGGCTCTTCCCAAAGCAGGGCCTGCCGCCATGGTGCGGGTGCTCTCCTCAACAGGGTTCGGCTTTGGGACCGAAGGAGTAGCAGGAGCAACAGCGGGAGATGTCTTCTTCCGCGTGGCGCATACCTTTTGTTTAAGGGCTGGACCTTTCTTTATCCTGCAAAGGTAAAGGGTAAGGCTTAGCAAATCCGGCAATGTTGCAGAACAAGGAAGAGATGTTGTCAGCCGACTTACTTCTTGATGGGGATATTGAGCCCAGCGAGAGCGTTGTCATCCTCTGATGACTTGGCGCCAATTGTAAGAGATTGGCTCTTCCTCTTCCGGCTCTCTGCAGGAGCCGAAGAAAAAGTGATAGGCCGCTTGGTCACCTTGCTGGACGAAGATGTGCCAGCTGACTCAGTAGCGGAAAGGCCTGGGATCTGAAGGATAAAGACAAGTCAGCTTGTTAGGAATAAAGTCGAAATCCCTTGAAGAATTGAACTTTGAATCCGACAAAGTACCTTTGGGGGAGGGTTGGCTGCCGTATACATCGGCATCGATTCTTCATATTGCCGGCCTTCGTTAGGCCAGGCTTTGATAAGCCGGTTGAGGCGCGCTTGGTAGAGCTCCTCATTCATCTCTTCATCGCTGGTCCTCATGGGATCAACATTATCCGTGTACTCGCATAAAAGGCGAGCACGATGTTGAAGGGGCTGGATCCGCCTTCTGATCCAGCTAATTATGGTGTCCTCCCCAGTTAGGGGAGGAGAGCCGGAGGTTAACTCCGAAATCCGCGCTTGAATGACGGCATGGTCTGCCGGCATCCTTGCCGACGGTTTCTTCTTCCACGAGGGCAGGGGCGTGCCGGCCTCGTCTGTGAAAGGGGCAAGACCCTGCAGCCGGTTTGGTGGTGCCACATCCTTGCAGTACAAAAAGGTGGACGCCCACCCCTTTGTCGAATCAACGATTGGCACCTGAGGGTACCAGTCTATATCCCGGCGGCAGTTGAAACTGATGGAGCCAGCCACCAGCAACTCCTTGTTCACGGTTTGCCTCTTGACTAAGAAGCATCTTTGTAAGAAGTCTAACCTAGATTTTATGCCTAAGTAGCCTTCAAAGAGTGCTACAAAGCCGGAGATGTATAACAAGCTGTTGGGGGTGATGTTGTGGAGTTGGAGGCCGTAATGGTCTAATATCTCTATCAAGAAAGCCGACGGCGGCAAAGAGAGACCCCTATATGGGAAGAGAGAAGTACCCGCTCATCCCTGATCGGTGTTGGGTACGGGTCTTTTAAGGCGGAGCGCCAAGCCGGCGCAGTCGTGGAAGACGGAGGAAGGACGCCGTCGGAGGCCATGCTCTTTAGCTCGCCCTCTTCTACAGCGGAGCAGACCCAGTTGTGGGTCGGGTTGTTGGCCGCACCTTTGTTGTTGCCGGCTTCCTCCTCCTCTTCTTCGCCGGCACTCAAGCCTTCAACTGTAGCATCAGCGGCCACAGAAGAAGTGGCCACCGTGGCGGCGGCTTCAGCAGCGTCTTTTGCTAAAGCCACTTCATCGCGGCCTGCGGCAGTGGAGGTGCTCGCCGGGGCCGGGGAAGATGCAGATGCAGTGGCGGTTGGCACGGTGTCGGCGGCGGCGGTCATGGACGCGGAGCCGCCCATCGGCGGAGCCGTGTCGAGTGGAGTGGCATCGATGATGGGAGAGTGCGGAGCACTGGACGCCATGGAGCACGGTGGAGAATCGGAAGAGCTTGAGCTCGGGAGATCTGGAGGAAGAAGGAGCTAGGGTTTGCAAATGGTGTGTGACTGTGGCGAAGACGAGGCGGCCCATATTTATAGCGGGTGCGCTGAGATTCACGCAACGGTCCGGAGCCGAGATTTCCGCCACGCGTCACGGATCAAGCCGTTGTGAGAAGATTTCTTCCCTCCGACGCTTCGGTTCTCGCGCGGGAAAAACGGAGTTAGCCCCTACGTTCAAAGATGCTCCTCCACTCACTCTGCCGGGTCTGACAGAGCCGTCAAATCGACGGACGCGTGTCAAAGTGCACTCAAGTGTTTTCTCGGCATAACAAGTCGGCACATTGAGATCGACAAACAAGTTCGGCATGATTGCAGGTTTCTGGGAATGCTCCAAGACTGAAGACGGATGAAGAGTTTCCCGGGCAACGCTTTGTCGGGAAAATGAAGCCAACCGTGCAAGTACTTGAAGCTTTCCGGGGGCTACTGTTGGGGTTATGCCGAACAGGTATCCTCACGGATGTGAAGTAAAGCCAGCGCACCAGGGTGGCCCATAGTGGTGGTAAGCCGAAATCCGGCTTACCGGGCGGCCCAGTGCGATGAAGCGCAGGAGGCCCATCCGGCTAAGGGAAGGTTCCAGAAGGCGGCCAGCATTGCGGAAGACTTAGCCCACAAGGCAAGGCCCAAGCCGGATTAGATTAGGACTCTGTGACTTAGTCGGTAGGTTTCCTCCTGTAAGCCCTAGGTCGGACGCCTTTATAAGCCGGCCTACGGGACGCCTAAGGGCACGAATCAACTCGATCTAGCTTAGACATAGCAATCTCGACGAGAACCTCTGTCTCGGCGAGATCCATCACTGTAACCCGGCGATATTGCCATATAGTGACTTATAGCAGCACGTAGGATCACGCCACCGACGTGTGATCCGAAGCTGGGTAAACTTGTGTCTATCCCGTCGCCGGAATACCCCACATCTCCAAAACCCCTCTCTCTACCTAGCTCGATGGCACCCCTGCCGCGGCTAGATTCTACAATACCACGACAACAGGAATGAGGCCAGGTGTCGTCGTCCTAGCACCTTTTGCCGTCGGCGTATGGCCGTCGGCGTAGTACCTCGTAGGCATAGGTAAATATACCGTCGGCATAGCAGATGCCGTCGGCGTAGCAGATGCCGTCGGCGTAGGCTGCGCCGACGGTTTTGCCGTCGGCATAGCTCCCCATACGCCGACGGCTTAGTTTTCCAATTATTTTTAATTTTTGAAAAAAATTGAATTTGTTTTTGAATTTTTTTGATCTTTTTTTAATTATTTTTATTTGTATTTTGAAATTTTCGACTTAGTCACATACTTAATCCTTAATTGTACACTTAATTATTATAGGTCAAAGTACTTACCCTAGTCAAACTTCCCAGTCGGTCACCCATCTTCCAGCCCGAGCACGCTTAACTTTTGAGTTCCTTCCAACCTAGCTTACAAATGAGAAATTAGAACTTACTCATATTAGTACCCTATCAATTATATTAACCCCTCGGTTATGATGTTACACTTTTCATTGTTTAAATTTTAAAATTTTGTTTGAGTAAATTAACAATGATTATGTAATAATATATTTCAAATAAATAACAATAAAATGAATTTTACTTTATTTTTTTCCTTTTTACATTTAATATGGAATAATTCATATCTTTAAATCCGTAAATCGAAATTTGACAAATAAAATACCTAAATCGATTAGAAAAATGAGAGGAATTCAAATATTTCATCCATATCATCTTTTGCATCACAAAAACCTTTGTATATAAAAACATAATTAGGTATTTCAAACATTTTAAATAAGTTATTGTCGATTTCGATGGAAGTGGGTCTGATTTGAACTACGAGTGCCGCATAGTTTGGTCATGATTTTTTGAAAAATTCACTTTTATATCCATAATGTATACTTTCTTTAGAGATCTTTGACGGTTTTTGCTGGATCGAAGTTACGGTTAGGTTTAGGTTTATCGTTAGGGTTTACGGTCTTGGTTCCATGGTAGGGTTAGACATAACTAATTCAAAAAAATCAAAAAAATAGAAAACCTTCACATGGCATCCTTTTATGTGACCTACCACCTGGAAAAAATTATAAACATGAGCTATGGAGGGTTTTATAAAAAACCTTCACAGAAATGAGCTACGAGGTATAACTTGGCAAACAAATCATTCTTGGACTTCCAAATTGTTTAGGAAGTTACAAGTTTACATTATGTAACCAATTCTCAAAATCTAAATATTGCCAAATAAGAAATGAATTTGAGAATCCAAAATTGGTTCAATTCAAATCCTATTTTGAAACCAAGCTAACCCTTTCCAGAAATTCAAACTAAAATTATGGGGAGCTTCATTTTCATATTAGGAGCCTCCATGAATAATTTCAGTATTTTTGGAAATGCTTAAGTGCTCCAAATAAATACAATTTGGAAATTATCAAAAATGACTATAGTTAAAACCTATGAACTTTTGTTGCTAAAAACTTTTTATTTTGCAACCCCAAATTTTTGTGGAGCTTCTAGATGATGTTGAGAGCCCACATGAATTTTTGCAGATTTTATAAAAATGGTTTAGTGCCCGATTTAAATCGCTAAAGTGTGCTACTGGACCGTTTTGCAATTACTTAAAATTTGAGCCATGGGGTTTTATAAAATCGTCGTCACTGTGGCGCCATGGCATCCTGGCGCCATGCCGCCCTGCCGGCCGCGCCACGCCATGCCGCTGCCGGGGCCCTCCTTGCCGTGCCCCCTGGTGGACAAGGACGCCACCTGCTCCCTTTCCTTTCCCCTCCTCTTGCTCGCATCGCCGCCGAGCTCGAGCTCGCGCCTGCCGCCGTAGTGCCACCGATAGAGGGTTCCCCGAGCAGATCGACGCCTGCAAACGCCCCCGCCGCATCCTCCCCGCGCCAGGAATCGGGCCGGGGACGTACGAATCGTCGCCGGCATCCTCGACTTCTCCCGCATCGCCGCGCTCCGCCGAGCCGGTTTCGCCGCCGTCCTACCCTCTCCGGCCACCCCGACCAAGGTGAGCTCCACTTTCACTCGCGCGTCCTCCCGCTTCCCCCCTCTCCATCTCGTTGCCGGCCACCATGCGTCGGTTTCCGTCGTCACCGTTCCCGTGAGCCCGACCTGGGCACCGGCTTGTCCGGCCAGGAGGCCGGCTGGCTCGGGAGCCTGCCCGGCCTGGCATCGGTCTGGGCCGGCCACGAGGCCGGCAGCCTCAGGCACAGCCCCGGCCTGTCCCCGGTCTGGGCCAGCCAGGAGGCCGGACGCCTCTGCCACAGGCCCGGCCTGGAAACCGGCCTGGGCCGATTTGGAGGCCGGCCCAAACAGTAAAAATAGTTTTTATTTTAAAAAAAATAAAACAATTGATAACTATTTAAATATTGCTTCAAATTTAGCAAATAAAATATCAAATTGTTCAGAAAAACAATACCTACCTGTTGGTAACATTGCCATGCTCTTTTGAGTAAAATATTTTTGCCTTATTTGGGAATTCCTAAAATGGCATAAATAATACCTAATTTGGGAAAAATCATAACTTGTTATTTAATTAACCAAAATTTGTGAATAAAATATCAAAGTGAACAGTATGACAAATGCTATCAAACCATGCTATTATCACATCATAA